>JAULKJ010294274.1:0-12042 GCA_032355405.1 Rubia balearica | reverse complement strand
TTTATTTTGATTTCTTCAAATTTACAGTTTAAACCTTGGTCTTTCCATAACTTATGGAAAGACCGTCTTTCAAGAGACGAACTCTAAAAAATAAGTAATAACATATATTAATCAATGTATGCTTACTTCTTGGGTTTTTTCTTGAAGCTCAATGACTTTGCCATCCCAATTTTGAAGGGCATGTCTCATATACTTATCAATTTTGGATAACAAGTTTTCTTTAACAGCAGAAGGGCCTATGAGAAACATGGTGGATCCTCTAAGTTTTTTGTGTGTATTTCCACTTACAGCACCAATATTTTTCTTCCCCAATATGTCCAGCATGGATTTAGGGTACCCTGGAACCAGGCCCTTTGCTTCATTAAGGAGGATGTACCTGTTGAGCGCAGGGTCCATGGAGATAACTGTAGGGCACCCCAATACGTGTGTTTTGAAAACATTCCCGTATCTATACACCAAATAAAACTAAAAATGTCATTCCTCTAGTCAGTGGCGGACCAGAACCATGTTTGTGTGTGGGGTGGGGGATGAATTATATCGACGAAAAAAGAGAGTTCTTCCACAAAATTCTGAGAAAATTAGCGACGGAGCAAAAATTTAGGCGGGGCGGAACTTTCAGGGGAAATAAAAACTCCCTTAACTGCCGGAACTGAGGTGGGACGGCCGCACCTGCTCGACCCCATAGTTCCGCCACCGCCCTGGTAAAATTAGAAATTAAAAAAAAACTACTTTTTAAAACTTCGATTAAAAAAAAGTGAAAATATGAAATTTAGACATCTGACCTGGCTCTTTGTTTTTTCATAAAACTTGGTCCTTCTTGAACAAGGAATTGAAGTGTCTCCCCAAAAAAGGGCCATCCCATAGTGCCTGGAGGCAATCCTTTACTCCTGTATTTTATGTCATTCCACTTCAATAGGATTGTATAGATGGATACACCTATCAAACTCAGAAGAGAAAGAAACACCAAGAACACCATGACTATGTGTTTTTTAATTGCCTCCAAAAAATACCTTACTGTAAGAAAATCATGGATTGAGCAATATGTATTTATTTATAGACTCCACACAATATTTTTAAAAAATCTTTGTAAAATCTACCATTTAATGGTAGAGATAGTCTAACAGTATACTAGGGATACACTGAATGCATACGGTATCACTAGTAAATAAATAAGGTGATAATGGTTAATTAATTAAATTATAATTCACTTTCTAGTATTTAGGTAGAGATAAATAATAATTATTCTACCTACCGATAATTCTGAGGATATCATTCTTACGGTATCCAAGGGTATGTAGTAATTTACTATATTGGGTTTTGGATATTGTGTTTGATCAATGAATACTCCTTCCCGCGCCATGTAATTTTCCATATATCTCGTAGTTATCCTTTTATCTTCTTTATTTATTTTTCTTTTGATACATTATTGACTTTTAAGAAATGAACGTTCATAAATGGTGGTCATCGAATGAATCGTGTCCAATATATAATTACCTTTTAAAATTCGGAATCTCGTTAATGGTGTTCGGTGAATTAATTGTCCCCAATATTCTAATGGCAAATTCTTGGGGAAAATCGCATTTCTATAAGTATATGAAAAGATGGGTTGAATTAGAATTATGGAAATAAAAAAAAATTAGTTGCAATATTAAAATTTTAGCATGCAACGTGCTGGTAGTTATAAGTTTATAGCCTGATTAATGCAACCGGAATTTTTATCTTCATTTCTTTTAATTTTCAGTTTAAATCTTGATGTTTCCATAACTTATGAAAATATCATTTTTCAAAAGACAAACGACAAACTTTATTCTAAATACTAGGCTACTAAATGCGGAGGAAGACATCTAGATAATAAATGGGTCATGCATCTTATTTGACTGCTTTGTGTTAATTGAACTTGGACAAGATTATGTAGATTGTACACTTATATTTTCTATTTATATATTTTATAAATGATTTTGCACATTTAAATTGATGAAATGGATCTATGTGAACATAAATGGAAGGTGACCTTTCGATTTGCATTCCAAAGAAGAAAAAAAATAGATATCTTGGGTGGACTCGTGCGATCGCACGGGCCTCCGATCCATAAGACCTCAATTTTTATTTTTATTTTTAATATTAATTAAAAAGGTTAAATTTTATAATTTTATTTTAGTTAGACTGTAAAATTAAATATGAATTTAATACTTCATTCGTTTAAGTTCATTTCTTTAAATTATAGTCTTATTCAATAATAAATTAGTTGTATACTAAAATATATTATAAAAATATAAAAGCGAATTGAAAATTTAAATTTTCTAATCTAAAATTATAATATTTAATGCATTAATTTTTTAAAAAAATTTCTAGAGGGATTTTTATTATTATCATCTTACACCTTTTATAAGAAAAGTATACTCCCTTCTTCCCACTATTAATTGCTTAGTTTGACTTTTGAAAGTCAATTACATTATTATCTTTATTTATGTGTGTACAATAAATTCAGATAAATTATAATTTAAAAATACATGATATGATAAATTCAACAACATATAATATGATAATAGTGTTACATATATAATCATAGAATTTAATGGTCGCAGTTGAGTTAGTTTGACTTTCAAAAGTCAAATTAAACCATTAATAGTGGGACAGATGGAGTATATTTTTATAGATACGTAAATTATTTAAATTTATTTTTATCACTACTTGTTATAGATATGTAAATTATTTTAAATCTATTTTCATTTTTTTTACAAATATTCTTATCCATTCATATTAATAAATGAACACACGTGAATGGATGAACGGATACAATGTTATCAAACATAAATGAATGGATATATATATATATATATATATATAATGTATGTAATGTTTGTAATATCGTTCTAAATTGTCTCATGTAAAAATAAAGAAAATACAAAAATATTATGTATTTATTTAATTAAATATTTTATATAAGAAAATTTTGTGATAAGATTGGAGTTAGATAAAAAGAAATTAAATAGACTTCCTTATATGTAGGTGGAGTTGATGGGTGTGCGTTTAAAATAAAACTTTTTAAAAGTATTTTATTATGTGGATTACAAATAAAAATATGAAAGTTTAAAGGATGAGGTGGAGTTTGGGGTAAATGTTTTAGCATTAAATTTGCAATTACTTTTGGTACGGATCATAAGAAAATATTCTCAAACACAGAAAACCCATCTTGTGAGAAACCCCTTCACTTGCTTGCAAATGGAAGTGATTTAGCATCTACAATTCCAAAGTACAATTTTGGGTCTCTTGTTCCATACATAACATGTTTTAATTAGAATTTTAATATGACGCATATAAAATAAATTGACTAATTATCTTTTTATATATATAAAAAAATCTCTTTTGCTATCGATATAATTATAACACTAATATGAAACGTCATTAGCGGTTGAATTTTTTTTATGTGTACCCATGCATAACTATGATCCTTATTACTTTTTTTTTAGTAAATAAGTTAGAATCTCAATATGAACTTCTCCAAATGAAAACTCTACTCGACCCGGCTAAAAAAAGTATGCCATAAGATTTTTTACTTAATTCTTGTATTAGAGATGCATTTATGGGTTCATAATCCATTACTATGATGTCCCAACTGACTTTTCCCAAATAAATAACCTTACTCACACATTGCAATAAATAATAGAGTTAAGTGTTAAAATGACACTGACTTTAAACTAAAGTGCCAATATAACCATGTAATTTCAGAAGGTGTCAAAATAACCCTTGACTTGGCTGAATTTTTAGTCAATATTTATTTGGCCGAATTCTGGCAAAATTTTGGCAAAAAGACAATTTTGCCCATGACTTAAAAATAAAAAACCTTTTCTTTCCGAAATCATTTTGTGTGAAGGCCCTTTCTTCTACTACTTTATTCTTCTTCCCCGGTGGTGTTTATTTCTTCGTTCTCTGTTGAATCTGACTTATCATTTTTTGATTTCTCCGGCAACAACAACAACAACAAAGGTGGTCGACATGCAGATGGTGGTCGTCGGCACAGAGACAGAGGTCGGCGCTGAGACGGGGGTGTGAGATCCCGAGAAGGTACGGAGACAGGAATCAGACGGCGGATCCATTTTGCTGCTCTTTCCGACGGCGGCACCTCAGTCTGAGATGGTGACTTTGCCTGCTCTGTGATGATATTGTCCCTAGGGTTTTCAAGTTGTTTGGTGATTGGGGATGGCTGTTTGAAAGATGATTGGTGATGCAGGTGGCCATGGCGATGGCAACGTCCGGGGGTTTTGGTGGTGGCTAAATTGTCGGAGAGAAGGGGGAGGTGGTGGCAGAGCGGCGCTAGTGGCGAGCCGGGAGGAGGATAGTAGTGCTAGGTGGCAGGGTGGCTGTGGGCTGACCGTGGAGTGGGCTGAGTGGCTGTGAGTGGGGTGGCAATGGGCTGAGAGGGGTGGGGTCTGACTTCTGAACCGTGGAGATCCGAATGGGTGGTGAAATTTTTGGCGCTGGCTACGACGATTTCTAGCAGCAGAGGAGTGATGAATTACGGTGGAGCAGCAGCTTGAAGAAGAACATCCTGGTAGTTTAGGTGTTAATTTTTTAATTTCTTAGTCAAGGGTATTTTTTTCAGTTCATTTCTTTCCATTTCCAGAATTCAGAGTGTCAACGGCAAAAAAAGGGACTTTGGGTATATCAGCACAAATGTTTCGAAAGTTATGGTTAGATTGACACATATAATATAAAGTAAGGGTTAAATTAGCACTTTCTGAAATTGCAGGGTTATATTGGTACCTTCAGACTAAAGTCAGGGTTATAAATGTAAATAACCCTAAATAATATTACCCTCATCCCAACTAAAATGGCGGAATTTCTATTACGATTCGACCCAACAAAATTGACACAATTTTAAAAAAATTACTTAAAGTGGAAAAAAAGTGCAATGAAATATTAAAATTGTCCTTTCATATGAAGAATAATACTCCGTCTGATTTTTTTAATATTGGCTCCATTTAACTGCAAAATTTTCAAGGCATATTTGACCATGAATAACTTTAATTGCATACAATAACTGGCATCATGTGAGGTGTCTTTGGATTCTCCGTAACATGTAGTTTTTAAAAAGTAAAATTTTATAATTAGTTATTGTATGAAATTAAAGTTACCGGTGGTCAAAAATGTTTTGAAACATTTTCAGAAGGAAAAAAAAAGGCATTGTTAAGAAACCAGAAGGAGTATGAGATTGGACCCTTTTGACCCATGAGCATGACATCAGTGGGTGAAAATACCCCTTTTTTCTAACTCATGTACACTGCCACACCAATCCATCTAAATTAGTTGGCCAAAGGGAATTCTGCCCATTTAATTGGGACGGAGGGAGCAACACCAACAAAAGTTGTTACACTGCCCATCAAGTGGTTCAATGTCTGATTAAGTACTCCAATAATTTATTACACTATTTTTTAATGTTCTTTAAATCCACTCATTTTTTTCATCTATGTTTCAAAAAGTTATCTTTCAATAAAAATGAGATACCGTTTTTAATTTAAATGATACTCACTTTCATTGAAAAATACATTTTTTAGGGCAAACAAAAAATGTATTGATTCCATTTAAATGAAAATAATTGAAAATATAATTGAAAATAAGTAATATATATATAGAGAGAGATGGATTGATTGCATGATAGGTATCCATAAGTCTCGTTTGAGCATTTATTCAATTTTTTTATCCATTTCGGATACTATTTGTTAAGGTTTTTTTATCTCAACTTTTAGTTTCCAGGGATACGTCTATTAGACGCTAATAGAAAACTTTTAAAATTACAATTTCATCTCCAAATTTTTATACTTTTAGTATTTCATTATTTGAATTTAATAAAATTATCTTTGTACACCCTCAAATTTTCAAGATTATATATACACACACATTTATTCCCCTTTTTAATTTTCATTTTCCCCCACATGTTTTTTATTTTTTTCTGATTTTATGTTTTTAACTTTGTTTGTTTCTTAATCCCTGCTCGATCACCGCTACCACTTGGAATCCCCACCAACAAGAAGCCATCAATTCACCGCACCATCGCCCCCCAATTTAAAATTAAATCAATTCTTGAATGAACATTAAGAAGAATATAGACTTCATACTTTAGGTCTCAATTTTCATATTTCAAACATATTTTTAACTTGGTATACATACAAATATAACCCTATATACTTGAATAAGTGTAAATATAACTCTCAGACAATTAAAACTACAAAAATAACCCTAACTAGCTGAAGAAGGTGCAAACATAATCCTCTGGTGAGAAATTCGGCATTGACCTTACCTGAAATGAAAAAAATGTCCTTGGACCAAATGTTGAATCTGAATGGACAATTTTGCCCTTAAATTCGTGGGCCACTAGATCTCCCTGGCATTGTTTACTCCTCCTAGCCCTAATTTACTCCACCACAACTGTGCCTCTTTCCTCCACCGTGCGTCGCCGCGCACTATCACCGCTCTTCATCTCCTTCCCCTGATCATCTCTGCGGTGCCATCTCTATCCACATGCCATCTCTGTCCAATTCCACCACATCTCTTTCTCCGCCCAACCCCGCCATCACCACCATATCCTCCTGAAAACCCAACCCCGTTGAACCCGCCTCCTATGCCGTCTACCTCGCCCTAAAACCTAGCCCAGCCGGACCCTAAAACATAACCTCACCTCCCCTAAACCCCCATCTACCACTTAAACCCACCACCACCTAAAAACCTGCCCCGTCAGACCCATTTTTGTCACCACCGCCTTCCTTGCCACAACCACCTCCCCCCAAAACCTACCTGATTTGAAAAGCCACAACCACCGAATATGGGTGATTGAGTGAAGGTCTGGTGAAGGGTGATTGAGTTTGGGTGATGCTTTGTCGTCGGAGTCGACTCGCAGAGTCTCTTGACAAGGGTGATGAGGGTAGCGGCGGCGGGTGAAAATGGAGAAGTAGTGTGGTTAGGGTTAAGATTTAGGAGGAAAATGAGTATTAAGGGGTATAGTAGTAAATTCATTTTTTTTTTGTTTTTGTTTTTTCAAAGGAGTAAAGTATTCTTTTCACTAAATTCATACCTAAATTTATTGAAATGAGTATATTTACACTTACACTTATTATATAGGATTATATTTACACTTTCAATTATCATGTGACTACTAGGGTCCCACGAGTTCAAGGACACATGGAAGCTTCTTCCCACCCTCACCAATACAAATACGCGAAACATCCCTCCTTTTAGAGCAAAAACACACACAAAAACTTTCACAGAAACAGAAAGATAAGATGGAGAAAGAAACAGGCGTTCTGAAGCAGGTGATAGACAACCTGTTGGAGAAATACCCCGGTTGGGTTAACGGCGTTTTCCTCCCTCCGCCACCGTCCGCCGCGCCGGCGACAGGCGACGCCAAGTTCTCTCTCCGCTGGTTCCTCGCCGTGTCGCCGTTCCCCACTCTCGCGTTGGTCCTCGCGCTGCTCATCTGCTGCGGCACCAAATGGTTCTGCAAGAGGAAAAAGATGAAGAAGATGAAAGCCCTTCTCGGCGATAATCACCGTCGTTGTTGTTGCTAGCTGAAATGGCGTCGTTTACGACAACGATCCTTTTCTCCCCCTCTGGGTTTATTGTTTCATCGTCTGCTAGAGAAGTGGTATTCAATAATGATATTCAGTTTGTTATATGTATTTCAGATTTCGGAACGTTTCATGTTTGATGTTCATCGTCTCTGCACTTTTTCCGGTGTTTTTGTGTAAGTTCTTGTAATGTCATGTTCAATTGTTGATTCAATAAAATGTGTAGTTACAGCTCAATTGGAGATGATTAAAATGGCATCGTTTTGGTACGTAATGTGATTTCCATGCATTGAACGATGTCGTTCTTTGTTGTTTTCACGACTGCGAATCGCGTCTTCGTCTTCGACAATATTGAACGCTTTTATCTCAATCAGAGATTAAGAAAAAAAAAGTCTGTGTTTCGGTGACTAGGGTAATATACCCCCTCCTCCCCTGCCCCGCCCCTCCTAGCCCAGCCCCGCCCCAATCCCGCCTCAGGGGTATTTTCATAATTTTACTAATTAAAAATGTTTTCAATTAAAAATCTCAATTTCTATTTCTTTTTCATTTCTATTTTTCCTATTTTCATTTCTTTATCTATTTCTTTTCTAATCCAACCATCGATGAAGCCGTCACCGTCAAATTGATTCTTCACCCTCACTGTCGAATTGATTCTTCACCCTCGTTGTAGCCGTCGAATTTATTCTTCACCCTCGCCGTCGACTTCTAGCCTCGCCCTCGCCTCGTCTTCGAATTGATCCATCGACGAAGCTAGTGCTTCTCTGTCACTGTTATCCGACAACGGTGCGATTGTTCTATGTATCTTTTGATTGATTAAATTCGAACACCCGCACTGCCATCGTATTTTAATTCGAACACCCAACAGCGGTGCAGCAATGGTTTCAATTTGACAACGAGGGTTTCGTCGACGGCTGGATTGGAAAAGAAATAGATAAAGAAATGAAAATAGAAATGGAAAAGAAATAGAAAAAAGATAAATGAAATAAAATTAGGAATTTTTAATTGAAAACATTTTTCAATTAATAAAATTATAAAAAAAATACCCCTGACTATATAGGAAAATAAATTATTTTGTATTTGTTGGGTCCCAAAAGAATGTGGTTTTGGTCTCAGGGACCAAAATATGGTATAAGATGATATGTTAGGTAGAGATGGCAATGAGGTGGATTTTGGTGGAGGTCCTCCCCGCATCCACCCTAATGGGGCGGGTATGGGTATGATAATTGATACCCGTCTTGGATAGTGGGTCAGACATCGATATTAGTTCATGCTCGCCCACCCCCTCCCTGCCCCACTATACCCGTTATGTACACACTAATTTATTATATAGTAAAATATTATTTATTCAAGATGCACATGTTTTACTAATAAAATTTTCATGTAAATATAATTAAATTTTTAATGTTAAATTATTAATTTTAAATTAAAATATAGGTGTTTTCTTGGAGATATAAATAGGATGAGAAAATGGATTTGAAGTGGGTATGGAGATCCAAGTGAGTGATGGAGCGGGAGTGGATTTTATATAAGACCCGATGGGCAGGGATGGATTTTAATGTTGTACCCGTCATGGGTGATGAGGTGGGTATGAGTATGAAAATTTAAGGTGAGCGTGGGCATGAAAGTACCATAATCTGTACCTGCCCCGGCCCATTGTCATCCCTAGTTTTAGGGACAAAAAAAATAATTCAATCCTGAAAATAATGCTGGTTTACTAAAAATCACCCGAAATATGATTTTGGGGTTTGAACAATTTTTTTGAATTTATGGAGTACTGAAAAGACGTAGTTTTGTTCTCAGATACCAAAAGATGATATAAGATGATATGTCAAAGAACAGAAAAATAATTTAGTCTAATTCAACTGTCTGATAACATCCATCTTCTGTAATTGCAGCCATAGAGAAACATTTTTCACAAAAACTAATCAAAATTTAGGTTCTATTATTTTTCGTATATTCATATTAAATTAATTATAAAATAATAAAGTGAAAATAGTAATAGTAGAAATAAATTAAGCTAAATTTTATTAAATTAAAATTTACTAAAACAAAATGGATACATTTAAGTTGAAAAATACATACTCCTACCTTAAGTACTTGTTTTCATATTATTTTTTTTCAGTCTAGGTTCTCTCTCTAAGAAAGACCCTTTCTAGGAGACCGTTGTCATCATCATATCCGGTGGCCTCTCTTACTACTCATTTCAAACACGGCTATCCCTGAGCTACCATCAATCGTTCTATAGCTCCGCTACTGTTAAATTTAAGGTATTTTGGTCTTCCATCTTAAAATCAATTGACATTAAGTGGAGGTGACCCAAAACCTTATATATAAGTCACTTAGTTCTTAAGAAACCAATGTGGGATATATCTTTCAACAATCCCCCTCACGTGCCAACGTGGATATACTCCACAACCTATATCGGGCCAAATTAAAGGGATCTACACACCGACCCAATAACCCAACTTGGGCTCTGAAACCATGTTAAATTTCAATGTATCTTTGGCTTCCAGAGTAAAACCAATTGGCATTAAATGGAGGTGACCCAAAACCTTATATATAATTCATTTAATTCTCAAGAAATCGGTGTTAGATATATCTTTCAACAACTACTTTTCCACTACTATTTTTAATAATCACAGCCTATGAAGTTAGAATAGAAATTTCTCCCCAGTTCAATCATATTATGGAAAAATATCCACCTTTCCAAAAAAAATCACAAAGGTTAAAACTTTTGTAATTTTGAAACTATCTGACGTTGCTATTCGTTCAAGAAAATGAACAAGCAAACACAATATCAGTTTAAACTAGATCTGATCAAGAGCCCAAATAATTTAGGAAAATTACGTTAGCTCTACTCCAAATGGCTCCAAAATATATGGATGTACAAAATAATAGATAGGAAAGACATGTGCAGGGAAGTTTCATTTTCATCACAAGCAGAGTACAAACTCTCAATTTGTACTTACTAAAGGTTAAGTTTTGCTTCTTCGCATTAATTTTCACGGGTCTAATAAAATATAGTAATCAGATCAACGACAAAATGACTATTCCGTTGATATAATTAGTTGTCTCTTCGATCCTACAATTTGAAGAAGATGCATGCAAATTGCATTTCGTGCCAATTTTTTATTTTGTATCTTTAGGTACCACTTCATTAATAAATAGAATGTTAAGAGAAGATGATACAATATTTAGTCGTTGAAATCTAATAATTATCTTGGTGGTGTAAGCTCGAATTCCAATAGATTTAATGTAATGGACTGCGAGATTCGAGTTGAGATGTTTTATCGAGATGTTCAGTTGTCGTTAATGACGTTGAGATTCGAGTCGAGATTTATCACGTGCCGCACGCACGGCTCGAGAAGAAATTCTCCTGAATTAAAAAGAAGTTCGAGATTGAATAGGAAAAGATATTCCCCCCCCCCATATCAATAAAAGTTAAATTTAACGATTTGACTAGATGAAAGTGGCACAAGTTAAACAGTTTTTGTTTACCATTTTTATGTATATTTTTAGAGTTTTTATATGATGATTAACTATTTTAATTTTATTGTGTACATTATTTTTTATTTGATGTTTAAAATTTTAATTTTGATGTGTATATTTAGAATTTTTATTTGATGTTTAAAAGTTTAACTATTTTTATTTGATATTTAATTAATTTTATATGTTATGATTGAAATCTGATTTTTGAATATTAGGCCTAAACACAACATTCCATTTTTCAACCCGAATTTCGACCCACCCATTTGAAATCCATTACTGACCCAACCCTGACGGAATCGACTCGAAACACAACTTCAAACCCAATTCAGACAGAATTCCGTAGCTGCAACTAGGGGTGTAAATGAGCAGAGACGAGGTCGAGTAGTGATGTGCTTAAACTGAAGCTTGGAAAAAATTACTTTGTTCTAGTTCGAGCCCGAAAAATTTATCTCGATCTCATGCTCGATTGTTTGTGATTTGCTCGACCTCGGTTCGTAACTCAATCAAATTCGAGCTTGAGCTCGAGCGAAATTGGCTCGTTGAGCTCGTTACCTTAGACCAAACCAATACAACCCTCTAATTTATGCAAAATTGTAAATTAAAAATAATAGGACAAATGACTTGGGCATGAACTCCCTCCATCTTCCCCTTTTAGCCTCTTATCTCTTTTTTTAAAATACTTTTAGCCCCTCAACTGTCAAAATTGTTAAATCGTGGTCCTTCAGTCTGGTCAAAGCATTAACTTTGGTAAAAAAATCGTTAATTTTAAGGAAAAATTAGTAATTTCACATTTTCCTTTTCCTTTTCTCATTTTCTTTTTAGGGCGAACGATTTGGGAGCCCCTGAACTCCCTCCATCGTTCCCTTTTAGCTTCTCATTTTTTCTTTTCCAATCATTTTTTCCTCTTTTAAGGGAAATTAATTAGCTACGGATTTTAAAATCCACTTAATTGGAATTACCAAATCCAAAACATTAATTTTAAGGAATTAAG
>JAULKJ010294264.1:0-12042 GCA_032355405.1 Rubia balearica | reverse complement strand
GTCAGTGAGCCGAGTTGCAACCATGTCGTACAATGTATAAGCTGGTGAAAGAAAACTGAAAAGGCCACAGCTTGAGAAAAGCTTTCTTTGGTTTGTACAGGAAAAAGGCCCTGTAATTGACACTGAGTGTGCTACTTTTCAGGACTTCAAATTTGTTTTTTTAGTGTAAGAAATACTTTTTTGCCAAGGTACAAATCCTTAGGTGTTAAATGTATAGCTGAGATTTTGTTGATTATGAAAAACTCTTTTGACTTTTTATTTTTCCCACCAAAACTGAGTAGGTAGGCCCTGTATCAAATTTTTAGTATGAATACTTACTTTGCAGATGGAAATTTGGCCTTGCTAATCAAAACAACAAGTAGGTCAGCATGTACCCCTGAAGTTGCATTTTCCAATTAAAATTAAAGCAAAATAAATTAAAGCACTTTTTGGGTGGTGAGACATTAAAAAAGGGACAGAGGGAGTAGGTTTTCTCCACTGCTGATGGAGAAATCCAGCGTCAACATCCAAAATGATTTTCAATACTAGAACCACCGAGTTAATAAGTTATGATATGTTTATAATTTTATTGGTTCAAATATGTAAATCAATTCTTATATATTTGTTCATTTAATGTTATATTATCAATCAAACTTGATGTGTCTGGAAACTGAATGGACAGACCGCTCGAGCTCCTCGTTTGTAACCCGCAAGAAAACCAACCTCGGGGATCCCATGGGTAAGTCCCCCGAAGCATAAGGCAGCAAAGGGCCCCAATAATGTATAAGAGTGAATGAATTAGAAATGAATACATACCTAGTACTTATACTGTATATTCCTAGCCATATATCTCGTTGTTATCCCATAAATACGGTATAAATGGTTATCGTTTCAATCCTATGTGGGCTAATTAATACAG
This sequence comes from Rubia balearica, assembly GCA_032355405.1. NCBI lineage: Eukaryota > Viridiplantae > Streptophyta > Magnoliopsida > Gentianales > Rubiaceae > Rubia > Rubia balearica. The sequence goes on along the minus strand of JAULKJ010294264.1, from coordinate 11,144 downwards.
GCTCATTACCTAACTAGGGTCTGGTCTTTATAAAAAATCCCCAAAAAACTAGATATCCACTCGAGGACATGGAATTTTGAGATGATAGATAAAAAAAATTGAGGTGATGATTTGTAGACTCAACTTGATCAGCGTTCGAGATGACATTCTTCAAGAAAACCTTTGAGGTCGCGATTTGTAGCCTCGCCTTAATCGACATTCGAGGTGAAATCTTTTAAGCATCATCTAGAACTTTGATTTGGTATCCATTTTTCTCATTCTCGAACCTTAGTAGAATATGAGAAGGCACACATGGCTCTTTGCTCTTTTGCCTAAGCACATGAAGGTCGGCCGACTCTGAAAAGGCATGAAAATATTCATACACCTTTTCAATTTTTTCAATTTTTTGAGACAGTGATTACCTTCATTTTATTTTCAAGTACTTCACAGAAGGATTTATCTTTCCAAGCTCTCTCCAACTTTCATCAGTCATTTTCTTCATCTTCTAGCAATCTTTTCTCAGAAACCAGTAAGTTTCAACGCTCCTTTCTCTTTTTCTTCCCTTTCTTACTTCTTTGATGGCTATTTCCAGTGAGAAATCTACTGAGAGAGGGTTATCTAGTAGTATTAGACCAGGGGGAGAAACCGTTAACTCGTCGGAGAGGATGAACTTCGATTCTAAAGTTAGTAATTTCGATGGGCCGCAATATGATTCTAATATGGAGGAAGATATTATAGGCCAGACCGATTACAATCCAGATTGTTGACCTATTACGGATATGCCTCCTTAAGGATTCAATAGTGTTTGGCCTCCAGGCCAGGGCAAACTCTTCGTGAGGAGGTCTCCTATCATCGGAGAGGTTGGATTTTCCCCCCAGCACACGAGGAAGAAGAGGAGGAAACTCCCCCTCTCGAGGAAAGATAAGGAGAAGAATACCTCAAGGAAGGAGGAGGAGAAGAATACCTCGAGGAAGGAGGAGAAGAAGCATATCTTGAAAAAGAGATGGAAACTCCTACCAACGAGCCCCTAGCCTAGAGAAGTAAGAAAGTTGCCTCGAAGATCATATCTCCGATTCCTTTAGGCCAAAAGATATTGCGGATATAGACTTCCAACCTTTGAAGGTGGGCGAATCCCCTGATAAGCTTCTGGAAGGCAGATCAATCATTTTTTGAAACATCTCTGTTCAAGACTCTGCTTCCATTTCCTCTATTATTCTCAAAACTCCTTAAAGAATTCCAAGTCAGTCCAGCACAAGTGTATCCCAACGTTATAGTGTTCATCATGATGTTTCTGACAAGGTGTCACGAATTTGGGATCAATCCAAAATATAAGTTTCTTCGCTCATTGTATAGTGTGTCTTATAGTGAAAAATCTGTAGGGAAAACTATCACGCTCATTTGGAGGGAAAATAAACAGAAGGTCTTCATCATCCATTCTCATTTGGGTAAATGGAAGAGCCGAAGGAAGGGACTTACATTCGATTGCACGAGATACAAGGTTCTTCAATGGAACTCGAATATTAAGGTTGAGTTCTCGAAGGGGGGGAATATTCTTACCCTAGTGCCCTCGGGGATAATAGGAAACGCCTCTTAGCCTCTTCTATTAAATATAAATCCTTCTCCAATCCAGATAAGAGTATAGGTGGTTTCATCTAGTCACCCGAGGTTTATGAGAAGTTTGTGTATAGAAAGTTGCAAAGAAGTAGAACACAGTCCAATCTACAAGATCCCCCACTCGAGAATAATCTCCAAAAAGGCAAGAAGCAAAACAAATTCCCCGAGAACCAATCTCAGAAGCTATTTCTCGAGACTTCTCCTAATGACTTTAGACCCTCGAAAGTTTCTGAAGGTGTCAACAAGTTTTATTACTTAATTTCTTTATCCTTTTACTTCTTATCTCTAAACTCATTTTCTTTCTTTTCTCAGTGGGTCTTGGCTCAGCTCTAGTTCCAAAGAAATATAGTAACAAGGGGGCCCTTCTACCCCCTCGAATCCAATATCCACCGTTCATCAGGTGGGTAGTGGAAAGATCGCTGAGGCTAAGAGGTTGGGTACAAACATTGGTTTAAGGAAGAACCAGCATAAAAACAGATAACAACAGTGGCGGGGTTCCACATATTCCTCAAAAACAGACTGCCTCGAGTATTCCAGCCATTGATGAGAAGATCCTCTAGCCTTTTTCCTACCATCCTTAGGTTAGTTATATATATATATATAAAGCTTTCCATTGAAATTCTTAACTTTGCAACTGACCTTCTTGACTGTTTTGTTATATCTTAGGCATCTCAACGCATTAGTCAGGTAACCTATAATTTGTCTTCCTTTTTTGCATGTGATGGGTTCCGATTATGGCTGAGTGCAAGAAAGAATCAAAGAAAAAGAGCTTGAAGTCTCTAAATTGGCGGAGGCGCTCGAGGTCCAAAAAATTGAAATATTAAGCTCGAAGCTGATAACCGAAAGGCCATCTTGGAGAAACAAGCTCTTGAACAAAGAGTAAAGGTGGCTGAAGACCCTAGGCTCAAGCTCTTTTTCTCAAGATCTTCAAAGAAAAATTGTTAAGCAGCACAAAGCTATTCAACTTTTTCGTTGAGATCCTCGAGTTATCCAAGTAGCTCGGATGCATCTTTCTGGTTGAGGAAGAACTGAAGCGCAAGCTGGCCTCGCGCATGTCCAAGGAAGATGCTGAGTTCGTGGAATCTCTTATCAAGCCTGAGCTAGTGGAGGTTCTCGATGCCAAATGAGATGAAGCAGTCAAGGGAGGTCTGAGTTTCACCTTCGTAAACTATTTAAAGGCTAGGGGGCACTTCCACACGGACAAGGATATTCAAGCTCTTACTCTCGAGGTGTTGGCGACTGGTGTGATTCAGCAACCAGCTATAGAGAAGAAGGCTGTGGAGAACCAGACTCAACCTACCACAGAGGAAGATGCTAATAGGGTAAGGAATCAAGTGTAATATTTACATGTTTTGGCCTCCTCGTGTAATTTTTACCTTTTAATGAAGAAGTCATTCTACTTACTGATTGTTTCCTTAGTTTTAAATTATTTTGTCATAGTGTAAATCACTGCTAAAGAAGCTGGAATGCATCTACAAAGAACTCTCTGACACTCAAATAGAGCTGAACATGACCAATAAGCATTTAATGAAGTCGATGTTAGGTCTTGCTAAATGCAATGACGAAAAGGACTCTTTTCGTGAGGAAAATCATCGACTTAAGGGAGAGTTATAATTATGGCATAAGGGTGAGCACTCTTCCTTTAAGGACTTGCTATAGGATTTCAAGGCCAAAAAGTACAATGGGGTGGTACCTCTCGAGATTGCTGAAAGTTGCGAACCCGCCAAGCAGGATTATCAGGAGACAGTACATCAGATCACCAGTCAATTCAGATCTTTGAAAAGATGCCTAGCTAATGCCAATAGAATCCCAATTATCGAGGCCAGTCTTAATCTTAGCCGGACTGAAGTGTATAAATATAAATTCCAAGTTCAAGAAATAGTAAAGCTCCATAGGGTTGCAATGGGTGAAATCGAGAGGTTGAAGGAGGCTCTAGCATGAAAAGACTCATCTACTGACGAATATCCCTCTTTAGTCGAGTCGGTTCTTGCTGAGAATACTCGACTTTCAGAAGAAATCAAATTCCCCTGGGTTGAAAATCAAAGAATTGGAGGGAAAGGTTACTCTCATTGATGTGAGCCTTCGGGCTCACTCGTTATTCCACGAGGTCGCCAACCCAAAACTTATAGATTTACCTTTTACCTAGATTTTTACTTAGGGCTTCCCACCATTGGCTCTTTGATCACCAAGTAGACAAGATATGGATTGACCAAGAAAAAACAGCCTCCAACGCTTTCTTGGAGTGGGTACGAGTGTTGGAAATCCGTGATCCTCCCCCTCGAGATGGCGAATATCCTCAAATTTGAAGAAATTAGGGTCTACAAAAGTTGACAAGAGTTGTGGAGGATCTTCGAGCAACAAGAGCAATCAATCCTCCAAGAAGCGTTATAGAGACAAGGGCTTTCAGGGGAAGACCTTAGAGGGTATTTCGTTGGGGTGAATCGGGAAAGGGAAAGGGAATATGATATGTTGATTCCCTTAATTAGTGTTTGGTTTGGCTTTTTATCATTCTCTTTCCCCATTTTTTATTTTACAATTCTCCCAATTGGGGGTAATATGATTCCCTGGTCTTACCCTGGAATTCCCTTTCCCTTCTCTTTGTAGTCTTCCAGTAGTGTTCCATTTTTCTCTTTGTTTTCACAACTCTAAAACGAGATTATACTTTATATTTATCATCAAAATAAAAATAACAAAATTATGATTATATTTTCAATAAAAATACTATAATTTTATTTTTCTTATTGCATATAGGTCGAATTTAAATGAAACTATAATTTCTATATGAACTCTTTTTAAGTAAAAAAATATTTTTAACTATATACAATGAATAATAGTTATATTATTTTATATAAATACTATTATTTTATAATTATACAATAAAATAGTAATTTATTAAATATTAATGTTATTTTTTTATTTAAGACAAAAAAATGATTTTATAGGTAAAAAATTAATTTTATAGGTAAAAAATGTTATAATTTTACATTTCGAGTTGAACATGAATGGAATATTAATAAGATTAATATTTATATAATTTTCATAAAAATAGTATTATTTCATAAATATTATTATATTATAGAGTTCAATCAAACAAATTTAATATTTTACAGTTGTCCTACTCAAATAAAAAGGCAATATGTGAAGTTTTAATTTGGTTATGATGATTTTGATGGAGGTGGTGTTATATAGGTGCAATATGGTTGTCGATACTGAATAATCAATTTTTTATTTTTAAAATATAATTATTTTATTAGAATTTTTTTTAAATGAGTTGATGGGTGTAATACATTATGTACTATTTCGGATTTGCATTGATTTTATGTTTTTTTAAAAATAGTATCCTCTATATGTCCATTTAAAAAAATTTACGTATATGATTTTTTTAACATCGTTATTAGCACATTTTTATATAAAATGAACTGCATATTTTTAAATCAATCTGTCACATGTGATATGAGAAAAATATGTTAAGATGACAATATGTAAATAAAAGATTTACACAAATTATGAATAGATTTACATTTTTTAATCAAATACAATGTATTAATAAATTAAAGATGATGAACTACATATTTTATATTAAATATTTTATATGAACTAGATATGACAATAATTCAGGAAATACTTTTATATTATTTAGCAGATTTGATAATGTGGAATAATTTATACTTATGTATGATATTTTAAAAATAATGCTAGAATTTAATATTTGTTTCCCTAGTGAACCAAACAATAACAAAGGGAATGAGAAAGAATTTGATTCCCTTTCAACAATTGAACCAAACAAATTTTAAAAAATAGGGTTATTCTTTTCCTTTCCTTTCCTTTCCCTTTCTGATTCCTTTATCTTTCCCCGTTTGAACCAAAAGATGTTAGAGGATGACTCTTCTAAGCATTCTCATCAAAAGACAAAGTTAGATCCGTCCGAGTATCCTAAAGAGGAATAGATGAAAGACCTTCAGCGTGCTGCCGAAATCAAGATGGAAGAACTTGAAAATCTTGAAGTAAGACTGGAAATCTAGCCCCGTAAGTTAAAAAGATAGGTATTCTCTTTGTGTTGTTCCCCAAGCTTTCAAATTGTAACTCTATTTGTAACTTATTCGATGTATCGAATGTATCAATGTTACGTACTTATAGTATGATTTGTAAGATTTGTGAATACTTAACATAAATTTGGTTGCTTATCAGTTGTAATCGTTAATCATATGACCCATTGATCCTGAATGTAATCTAGCAGTAAACAGAATCAAATAGATCAAGTTGCTTATCAGCAAAAACATTAAATAGATGCACTGTAAAAATTGGAGTAGAATTGAGTAGCTTATCACCCTTCTCCGTCAATCATTTCATTCACCAAATGGGAGTAATGTTACATAACGAGTGACGCTTATCAGCATTTCACTCAATCATCAGCCTCAAAAGCTGGAATTATTACAAAGGGTGCTGCTTATCAGCATATTACCCATGTCATCGAGAGTGCCGCTTATCAGCATATCACTCATGTGCTTGAGAGTGCCACTTAGCACCATATCACTCATATCTTCGACAGTGCCGCCTATTAGCATATCACTTATATCTTCGACAATGCCGCTTATCAACATATCATTCTTATTTTCTCGAGTGCAACTTATCAGCATATCATTCTTATTTTCTCGAGTGCCGCTTATCTGCATATCAATCATTTTTTCAAAGATGGTAATACTTTCTCAAGTTGGTGATGTTCCATCTTCTGGGCACCCTTGCCCCATTCATAGATTCGAGGACTTTGCTACCTCCCAGATATGCTTCTACCACCTTGTAGGGGCCTTCCCAGTTATGAGCTAACTTTCCTTCAAGTTCACGATGTCTCTTCTAATTTTTTCTCATCACCAAATCTCCCGGATTGAATACTACCCTTTTTACTCTTCTATCATAGCAGCACTTTACTCTTTCTTTTACCCTAGCTTCGTGCAGGGAAGTTAACTCTCGCTTTTCCTCCACCATATCGAGGTCTAAACACCGATTCTTCTCATTAACTATCCCTTCTGTAGCTTCCATCAACCTCAAACTTGGAACTCCAATTTCCGCAGGTATCACTGCTTTCGAACCTTACACCAAGCTATACGATGCTTCACCAGTGTCAGAAGATTCAGCCGTCAGGTACTCCCATAAAATGCTGGGTATTTCGCATATCCAGTTCCCTCCAGCCTCCTCGAGCCTAGCTCTGATTCCATTCATTATTTTTTGGTTGGTTATTTCTACTTGACCGTTGACCTGTGGATGGTAAACTGCCGTTACTTTTTGCTGAATCTTATATTTCTCACACCATTTTTAAAAGGGTCTTGGGCAAACTGCGTCCGCTTATCTGTGATTACTATCCTTGGGATCCCAAAGTGGCATAGAATGTTCTTCGAACAAGATGCAATGACCGATTTCCACTTTACATTTTTCAAAGGCTTAGCTTCGACCCATTTCATGAAATAATCAATAGCCACAATAAGATACTTAAACTTCCCTGGGGATTTCGTAAAAGTTCCTACCAGATCAATCCCCCACTTATCGAATGTTAATGAACTATGAATGTTCGTCATTTCTTCCTAGGAAAATTGAGGGGGCCATGCTTATGAAATTAGTGACAGGCCTATATGTACCTATTTGCATTATCAAACATCATTGGCCAATAATACCCTGCTCGAATGAGCCGTCTTGCCACTGGTCGAGCCCTCTAATGGCTATCACATATGCCTTCATGAACACCCCCCCATCTGATAATTGCCCTCTTAAGGGGGTGACACATCAAAGCAAAGGTTGTAGTTTTCCCCTTCGGTATAGAATTCCATCTTGCAGCATATATCTCATGGGCTTAGTCTTATCTTCTTGGCTCCAACCTCATTTTCTGGAAAAACCCTTTCTTGAAAGTAGCTCACTATATCATTCATCCAAGTATTCTCCTCTTCGATTTCCATCACCACCAGTTCCTCAAAAAAATTCTATTTAGGGTTTCCATGAGCAGCTGTTTTTGATATTGATTTCCGAAGTTTGAAGAAGCAAGTTTACTCAGAGCGTCCGCTTTATGATTTTCTTCCCTCGATACCTGGGTGAAAGAGCACGACTTGAAACCCTTCAAAAGCCATTTTACAATATCCTAGTATTTCTACAAATTGCGTTCACTAACCTCATACTCCCCATTCACCTACTGAACCACTATTTGAGAATCACTATAAACTTCCAGATCCTCCACTTTCAACTCTTTGGCCAATGGCAACCCAGTTATCAAAGCTTCATACTTGGCTTCATTATTCGTGGCCATGAACGCAAAGTGCAATGCATATGGATAATCCCTGCCATCAGGGTTGGTGAATAGTACTTCCACCCGGCTTCCACTCGAACGCGAGGAACATTCTACATACAACTTCCAACCTCTTTTCTTTGAGCAACCTCCTCTCGAGTTTCATCTTCAAGTTTGATTGGTTCCAAGGTCTCCCTTATGAAATCCGCCAGGCCCTAACCCTTGATAGCAGTTTTGGGCTGATATTGAATATCACGTTCTCCTAACTATACAGCCCATTTCATCATCCTCCCCGAAGCCTATTGTTTTTAACAAAATCTATCTGATTGGGTAGTTGGTGAGCAATACTATCATATGCCCCTGAAAGTAAGGACGCAACATCCATGCTGTATGTATTAAAGCTAAAATCAACCTCTCAGGAGCTTTATACCTCGTCTTTGGCCCTTTCAAGGCTCGACTCGCATAGTAAATGAGATGTTACTGAGTTTTCTTCTCCTTTACCAACACTACACTGCCAGAGGTGAGGAAGAAATGTATAAAAAGAAAGTCTCACCCTTTTCAGGTTTCATAAGGGTGGGTAATACCTACAAATGCTCTTTCAACTATTTGAACGCTTCCTCACACTTCTTAGTCGACTCGAACTTCTTATCCCTTCGAAGCACATCAAATAAGGGGAGGTTTTTCTCTGCCTCTTTCGAGAGAAATCCACTCAAGGCTGCCTGAGATCCTGTAAGCTTTTATACCTCCTTCAATGTATGTGAACTCCTCATTCTCATCAAAGCCTCAACTTTCTCTGGGTTAACATCAATACCCCTCTCAGATACCATGAATCCCAAAAAATTTCCAGCCCCCACACCAATAACACACTTTACAGAATTTAACTTCAGGTTTGTCCCTTGTAGCTTCTTGACAGTTTCTTCAAAATCCACCAAGAATTCCTCATGACTCCTACTCTTCATAGCAATATCATCAACATAAATTTCCATATTCTTTCCAGTATGTCCTTTAAACAGTTTGTCCACCAATTTTTGATAAGTTTTCCCCGTATTCTTAAGCCCAAACAACATCTTCTTATAACAATAAGTGACTATATCAGTGATAAAAAAAGTCTTCTCCTTGTCTTCCTCTGCCATTAATATCTTGTGATACCTTTTGTGTGGGTCGAAAAAGGCTAAAACTTGGTATCACGTGATAGTTTCTACAAACTTATCAATCGACGACAATGGATAACTATCTCTGGGACAACAACTATTTAAATCAGTAAAGTCTATGCAATTTCTTCAGGAACCACCTTTCTCTGGCACCATTACTTGATTAGCTAGCCATTCCAGGTAGATTACCTCCTTGATGACCTCGGCCTTTAACAACTCCTCGACTTCTTCCTTAATAGCTTCAGCCCTTTTAGGTGCAAAAACCCTAGTCTTATGTTTAACTGGCTTAATAGATGAAACGATGTTCCGTTTGTGCACCTCCAAGTTTGAGGGAACTCCTGTGAGGTCACAAGTACTCCATGAAAAGACATCACCATATTCTTTCAACAGTTTACTTAATTCTCCTCTGGTATCGATTTTCCTACCACCACTGTCCCAAGATCTCGAATGGGCATTTGTATCATATCCGTTGGGCTAACCTCTCTTGCATTAAAGCCACATTTCTTCGTTTCCTTGCTTCTCTCACCGCCGTAAGATTGCAACTTCTCTCTAAAGTCTTATCTCCTTGAATGGAGGCTATCCCCTTATCAGTTGGAAACTTCATCATCAGGTGATATGGTGACCCCACTGCTCGATCATGGCACATCAATGGCCTCCTGAGAATTACACTATAGGGCGAGTATGAGTTTTTGTTATTGTTGTTTTGATGCGTCTTTAGATATTGATTTGTTTGTTGTAATGTACAAGGAAAGACAATTGTAATATGTGGTCTACTTGTAATGTTATTATCATCACATAATGTATACTACAGTTGATAGTCTTCTTTATATTGTAATTTAACATGGCATTTTTTATTGTTTTGAAATTCACACTATGCCTAATGGTTTCCCAGCTCATGCTCCAGCTCCTGTTGTTTTGACTTTAAAAGGTCGTTTTCTGTCATATGTTAAGAAATTACACTTTCTTATGATTCTTTCTAACTCTTCTTGTAATGCATCAGCTCAGAAGAATAAAACATGGGACTCGAGGACTTCCCAAGAAGATACAGAAGAAATGTGGAATCAACCCAGTGTAAGTAAAGAATGACACAAGGAGAAGAAGGGAAAAGTTTGATTGTTCGGTGACTTTCAGAAAGAACCTTATCTATCTTGGGTAGAACTGTGGGTAAGATGAAAATCTCATATATGGTATCCTTACTAGTGTAAAACTGTGACTACTTTCTCTTAGGCTGTTGTAGAAATAAATTTTTTTAAACGCTTCAGCACGAAAAGTGTAAAGCAGGTAAGCGTATTATTAAAATAATGTGTTTCTTAAGCCTTTTTACGGTTCTTGTTAACTCAAATGTACATTTTGCAAGCTGTTCTTGTTAACCCAAATGTACATTTTGCAGGTGATTTTATGTGCTATTTGTGAAATGGTTAGCGTGTGCTTCGTGGTGGAGTTGGACAGCGAGTTGGATCGATGGGAATCGATTATCATATCGCGCAATGGCTTTTCAAGTATGTTGTCTTCGTATCCAATTTTCCTCATTCAGTGTAGGAACTTTAATAACTTCATCATAAAGTATCACTTTTTTAATATCGAGGATGTGGGGTGCAAAGCATACAAAGTAGAGTCACTTGAAGACCTAAAAATGCCTTTTGTGTCAATATACTTTGGTGCAGCCTATCTGGATTGGTTAGCAGACTACGAAGGAATATATAACACATGTCTTAGGACATCTGTCAAGTTAACGCCACACTTTTCCTCTTCCTCTGTCAAGTTCATCGTCCAGACGTATCTTACCGGACCTCAGAAGGTTAACATTCAAGAAGCAGGTCCTCAATGGTCGAAATTCGAGGAAGTGTTGGGCCGATACTAGGACTCAAAGAAGTAAGTTCCACTTCATTTGCTTTCTTTTTCATCTGCATTAACTGTCTGAACTTAGTGCAAAAGGTAGATTAATGTTTGCAGAGAAGAAGTGGGCTGTACAATTCTTTGAGCTGCATTTCAGCTTCTGGTGGAGGAGACAAGTGAAGTTAGTGTTAAAAGGATGATTTCTCACTTTACTACATTACCTTAATTGATTATACTACTCATTAAGCGGCTTAAAGTTTTAAACTGCATAGTTTTACATCCTTTCAAGAGTTAGC
>JAULKJ010294247.1:0-12043 GCA_032355405.1 Rubia balearica | reverse complement strand
AGGCATTTAATCCAATGAAATATTTGGGTTCAATGCTTTGGGAGTAGTTAATCAACTTGGGGTTTGTATTTTTTTCTCATGATTTGGTATTTGTTTTGCGAGATTCCTCAGATCTATCTATTTCTATGTCTTTATGATTATTATTTTGGTTTGTTCTCCATGTTCTTATTAATGGCATGTTTGCCACACTAATATTGTCACACACCATAGTCTACTTTCATGTTAGCAAACTTATTGATATCCCGAGGGAAGGAAAACTAGATGTGCTTGAGGTAACGATAATTTGGGACAGTATAGGGGTGTGCATGTGGGTCACTGAGTCAACGTTACGATCGACCATACACTAGTCTTAGCTTGCAAACTGTCCCGAAGGGTTGCGAAGAGATAGCATTAGTGCCAAACTAAGGTTAACAACCCCAGAGCCATCGACAAGGTGCTTCACCTCCTTCGCCTTTGAAGACCGGGGGAGAAGAATTTATGGTGTAGTGCCAAGGACGTAACCGTATGGGAGAGATTCAGAGCACAACAAGTAAGGTCATTGTTGCACTTCCTTAATTACGGAGGCGGTGCTGATAGAAAATTACATGTGAACCCTACATCATAGGTATGGGAAAGTTTTGATCATCGACCACACTACGTGCCTTAAACACTAGAATAGGCTTGTACATCTTCTATGTGATGAAATCGAAGATCAAAACGCAACACCGATCATGTTACGCAAATAATCACCAAGTGCTAGTTTATATAGTTTATTTCTTGTGATTTCACATATTCGTAGTTGTTAGTAAAAACACCTCCCCAAATCCCATTTTTGTAATAATAGCTATTTCTAGTGTGTGGTCGGATTGACGATCTGATCACGACTGTGTGTAGTAAAATTTTAGATTCCTAATACCTCTGTGGACGACCTCGGTTTTACCGATATCTACCCTATGGGTGGCATAAATTTATATCTTTGATCCATAATAGTCCTCCTCTCGAGTTGAACGACCCTGGAGGGGGCGGGTCAATCATGGAGCATTACTCTGTTTCCAGATATTATGTTGATCCAGAAGGGATCCAGTGCATCAACCTATTCTGTGAAGCATTTGTAGCCTAATAAGTATTTCCTCCATTAGTTGAGCTTAGAAGAAGTTCATCATTGGAGAAGGCCATTGGCATGAATGGTAGTAGATCAGAGGTAAATTAAAAGCTCGGTAGTATATTTATAGCCATCGAATTTAATAGTAGAAGATCAAAGTGGTCAGGTGAAGAAAGAAACAAGAAGAGCAAATTTTCAAGCAAAAGGCCAGGACTGCTTGTCGGGCAGAGACCATGCCGATCGGTTTTTCCCAACCCAGGTCCCAAAAACTAGACTGTGCAATTTTGCAAGGTCTATGTAAATCAATTTGCTCGAATTCATGTCCCAAGAAACAGACCATGTAGTTTTATTTGGTCTGTAATTCTCAGTTTTCCCACTGCACAGTCCCAGAGAATGAACTATGTAGTTTTACATGGACCATGCCAAAGAGCTCAGCACGGTCCATGCTAGCCTGTTGACCAAGGTTTTGACCAACGGGTAAAAGGCCTCTCTTATCCCACTATGTAAAGCAACCATACCTTTTGCACAAAATATGAAGAGATGGATTTGAAAATCATTCTACAAATTTTCCTCTCTTCCTTCATTTATTTCATTGCATTTATGTCGTCCAAACCCAAAATTTGCATGGGTTGGATTAAGGTAGCTTAGTTTATTACTTGGGAGAATTTGTAAATATTATTAACACTTTGGACTCATATATTATCTCCATTGAATGCTTCTATTATCATTTTAATCAATGCTTGATTGTTTTATTCTTATGATTATGTTAAGATTGAGATTAGAATGTATCCACAATTAATATCTTTTTAAATGATTAAGTGCAAGAAGCTTGAGATTGAATCTAGGAGTATTTCGTCTTTATGTCATTTTTATCAAAGGTCAAATAACAAGGTCATGAAACGTTGACACATTTAACTTGGATTAAATTGGATGTATTTACAGGTTGGTGGTGGGGACTCGAGCATCATTACAGAAATTGGATCATGGCAACCAAAAATAAAGATTTCTAGTGGTCCTCCAATACTCACTTCGAACTACTATAGTGTAGATAGTGATAAGTTTGGGTACCCTCCACAGATATCTAGGAGTTTAGATGATAGTTTTGTAAAGTTCACCATCGGGCATCACCTTGACTGTGTGTTAGGAATAGCAAACATTAGGGGGCTTTGTGTTGATAGCATAACACTAATAAATACGAGCATATACCAAAAAACAAAATAAATATAATGATAGTAGCCTTGGGATATTTGCATCAGATGATGAACATATAAAATTTCATCATAGACTCCTATTCTCACATAAGAACTATATTTCTATCTATTTTGGTGTGCCAGTGTGGAGATGTTAATTCCCCGGGAACTCCTGCAGCTCGTCACACCTTCGATTCTACCCCTTCCTTAACATCTCACACCCTCCACATATACTATAGAGAAGCACTTATGGCGACGAGTCTAGCTCTCTCTAAAAAAGTTAATAACCATATCTTGTGTCACAGTAGCATGTTAAACCTGATAATAACATGGATCATCAGAACCTCCATCGTGAATACCCATCTTGTACCACTCAGGACATTAGTGCCTCATGATAACTTTAAGGTCTGCGCAACGGTTAGTAGCTCACAATTTCGGTGCTTCCCCAGATAATCTTAAGGCTACAAGCAAGTCGTAATAATATAACACTCCTAAGCTATTTTCAAAGCCTATCACTAAATCATGCAACAATATGACTGGGTACACATCCTAATCACATTTAATACAAATAATATTGCAAGAAGATAAAGGAAAAATTAAGCATGATAATTCATAGGAAAATAAATAGACACGAATCTTGAAGTTTCATAAATCAAATGTTAAAGAATGCTTACGAATAACCCCAAGTCATAAACTAAGCTACTAAGATTAAACCATTACATCCAATAGATAGATTCCATGGGAAAGTGAAATGAATGGGGAAAGAGAGAGAGAGAGAGAGGACAATATGGTCTAAACACTATTTAGTCGATTCTATCTAAACCATTGAAGAATAGGTCAGTTACATAGTGAAGAGAGAAAAATGCCCAAAAGCCTAATTGGAGAACCCTAGTGCCCATTTATGCACTGCCTATGCAGTTTTTCATGGTCCATGTCCTTGAATGGCCTTTCTTCACCAATTGCTTGCACCAGTAGTGCAGATCTGCAATACTCGTGTCCTGGAGTTGTGTCCTGTGCCACCTGCTTCTAAGGGTCATGCGATATTGCACATCCTTTATCCTGAATACCTCTTTTCTTCTTTCGTCTTGCACGGGATGTGCAGATCTGCATGGCCCGTGTTTTAAGTCTTCCATGGGAACGAGCTAATGGCACGAACCGTGCAAAACTTTAGGGTCCATGACTATTGAACTTTTTCTGGACTTTTTCCTTCCTTCTTCCATGCTCTAAGCTCTTATACCATTTTAAACTCAATGGCCTTTATTCTTTAACCAATATTGTGATCCACATTCAATCTACTACCACCCTTGCGGATGACCATCACTCATGAGTAATTTACAATTAAAATGTTAGAAAAAAAGATCTAGATACTCACAAAGGTAAAATCGTATTAGGTTCATAATTGGCTCACAAAACTGGAAATTTAGATAAGAAAACCAAAGATAATGGTTCTAACTCTAAACTATGTAAAATCTATCTAAACTTAACCAACCACCAAAAACTGAAGTGAAAAATATATGTTAAATAATGTAAGAAAACACACATTTCACGTCTCATCCATTATCCTAATATATGGACGATACGGGAGTTACTCAGTGAATGGGTCAGTAGTGTTTATGATTTCTTTGTGGTTGTAGGATAATACATGAAGGTCATGTCCCTTATTTGTAGAAACGAGGGAGGGAATGCCCAAAGAGTGAATGTGATGTACTAATATCTTAAATGGCAGAAAATGGGCTTCGGATAGTTATTTATGGCGGTGGTCCCGATAAATCATGATACTCCCGTGTTTAATTAATTGCATGTGTCTGCTGGTTTATTAACCTCTTTAGTGAGAGCTACAAGTGGTAGTGAAAGTGCACACTCAATATCATGTAATAAAGCATAAGATAGAAAATATATTTTAATGTATATAGGAGTCGAGGATCAAATGTGAAGGTTAAACATGTGACACAAATTCCCCGAAAACCTTTCTCATCATCTTTACTTCATAGTTTATTCCATGCTCTTTTGTTGGTAGTTTAACTATTTCAAGAAAACCCCCCTTCCCCCACCTCATTTTCTCTCTTCTTGTTACACATACCCTTGGTGACACTTGTGCATGAATTACGTGAAACTATCTCCTAAAACCCTAGGTCTCTATGGATGACTCTCGATCTTAACACAAGCTATTATTTTTAGTATTTAGGAGAAAAGTAGCAGACAACACTGTAAATCTCATCGTTTATCGTTGCACCCTGGGTTTTTAACAATTCTCGGGCTTCACATCAAATATTGGCACCGCTGTCGAGGACCTAGGGTGTTTCCATTAGATAGTTATGGTAATTAGTTGGAAGAGTATTTTTCTTTTATTCCTGTTCATTGAGCTATTGTTGGTTTTTGTTTGTTGCCATCAGGTTTTTGTGTTCATTCCATATCTAAGAAATAGTATTGACTTTTCAATTTTTTAGGGTACATACTTGTACCACAACTTAGGACCAAAACACTGCTTGCCTAATACCACAGGTGATCGAAGGAGATGTAGAAAGAGATGAGGAGCAACCGCGGAAGCTCTGCAATAACCATTTGAGGTTGAAAAATATGATGGCGAAGGACAACCGGACACTAAGGGATTCGATGGCTCCAAACTTGGAGAATCAACCCTATGTATTATATTTCCCCCCATTGCCCCCTAACATCACTTATGAGTTGAAATCCGGCATGATACAATGTCACCCCACTATGCACGGAATGGCCTAAGAGGACCCAAACAATCATTTGTCAGAATTTTACCTCGTTCACACAAATATGAAACCATCAAGAGTCACGGTGGAAGAAAAAAAATTGAGGTCATTTCCATTCTCACTAAGGGACTCTGCAAAGGATTAACTCTATTACCTTCCTCTTGGTTGCATCACTAGTTGGATGGAAATGAAACAAGATTCTTGGAGTAGTTCATTCCTGACTCAAAGCCTTCTCGGTTGAAGAAGAAACTTCCGATCATCTCCCAACATCGCAACAAGACACTCCACAAGTATTATGAGTGATTCAAGAGGCTTTTGGCGAGCTGTCTCTACCATCTGTTCAATGATGGAGATTTGGTTTATCATTTCTTCGCGGGTTTCTCAGATGACGACATGTGAATGGTCAACGCCACTAGAAATGGATTGATTGAGAAATAAAATTCCGAGGAATGTTATGTTCATGTTTGAAGAGATAGTGAATAGAAATTGACAATTTGGGACCCGGTAAAGAATGTAGACGAGTGATGTGGTGAACACCACTTCCCAAAAATTAGAGGCATATATGCAAGCACTTGCTTCCATGATAAAAGTGTTTTTAAAGGGAAGAATTCAACTTGTTCTCTTGACCACTTGAATGATGTTTTCCAAAAAATTGCAAGAGGATAATATAGAAAAGGTCAAAGTCATTAACTATCAAGGTGGGAAAGCGTTTGAAGGAAAAAATCCTTACGTAAGAGGTCAAGTACAAGGGTTCCAATAGAACCAAGGAGCGGAGAGGAACTTTGACTCCTATTCCAAGAGCTTTAATCCACATTATAGAGACCATCCGTATTTCCGATGGTGAGATGACCAAGACAAGCATCCCAATTTTGGGAATGGTAAAAATAAAATAGGGGGCCTCGACAACCGTATCCAAGAGGCAATGGCACTTTAAATCCTCAAGGTAGCAACTTTAAGTAAGAGGTAGAAGAACTCATGGATGCCACTGCTAAAGTGACAAGGAGCAAGAAGATTTTTGTGGAACACATATATGAGACCTAGAGGAGTTGGCACGAGGGCCTTCTCGGGCATAAAGATTTTGGAGGTTTAAAATGGTCAATTTTCCAACTCCATGAGACGATTAGAGGCTAGAGATTCCAAAAAAATTCCCTCTCATTCAAAGGTCAATCTAACAAAAATGTGAGTACCAACACATTGCGAAGCGGGAAAAAGGTGAAGAATCCAAGGAAAGGGTTGAGAAACATAAGGATTCTTTGTATTTTCTGAATAATTTAACTCTTTTTTATTGTCTTTTTGTTGGTATATTGCTAGATGTAGATAGGTTTACATCGTAAGGGGTTAAGATAATCGTTTTTCGGTTTTCATATCTAAATCTTTCATTTTTAGCCTATTTTAGGTCTAATGGATTTTTGGTCCTTACGAGCATCTAGATCCTTTTTGTAAGCTCCATTTATAGATAGCTCGTAAGAACTTTGGATGGTTTAGAGAAGGCTATTTGCAAGGGTGGTAGAAAATTGAAGGCCACGAGTCTAAAGGTTGTAGTAGATGAATATGGTGAAGAAAAGAGCGAAGTTCAGAGAAGTCAAAGAATGACACGGGTTGTGTAACTTGGCATATGCCATAGGTCATTCCAGAGACCAAAGATATAGGTCGTGTAAACCAGCACCATCCGTGCTTAGGAGTTCAAGAAAAATAAAAGGCCAGATGATGGGTTGTGCAACTTGGCACTACCCATGCCATCAGAAGACCCTCGGAACAACCCCTAGACAATGAGTCGTGCAATCAAGCATGACCTAGGCACTTAAAAGCAAAGGAAAAAGCTCCAGACGACATGCAATGCAACTTGGCATGGTGCGTTCCATCATAAAGGACGAGGAACGACCTCCAGCCCATACCCCGTGCTCTATTACGTAGGGCGTGCTGGCCAACATGTGCATTCTGGCACGGTTCATGCTGGTGTGACGGCTAGGGTTTACTCTTTTTTGGGCCTTTTAAGGCCTAATCCTATATATTCTTAGTCTTATAGGGTTTAAAAAACAACTTCATTATGGTCATTTCTATTTAGTAGGTAGGAAGAGTGGAGACTCTCTCCTCTCTTCATTTATTTCTCTAGCTCTAGCCTTATGGTATAAAATCCATTGATTGTTTTTTATTTAATGTCTCTAGAGTAGTTATTATCTAGGGGTAATATTTGTATTCATGACATGATTTAAGATTTTGTGAGATTCTATTTTACCCTATTTTCTATGTCATATGAATATTTGTATATGATTTGTTGTTTCCATTTATGTATGATTTACGCCATGACATGCTTTATGATCATCCATAATTCAACACATAGTATAATATCGTACTAGGCTAAAATACTATCTTGGGAGTGTTAGATTAGAGCTATTCTAGTCTCTAAAGTACCGGGGAGATCAGTGCATTCATGCTATCTTGAGAGTACCATGACAATCGTTAGAATCTAATTCTAATTGGGTAGTCGTGTGAGTGATTGCGTGTTAGGTTTGTTACACAAATTCCTAAAGAGGGGAAAACCTTGGCTTTCTTCGATAGATAAGCATTATAGTTTGTAGCGACTTGGGTTGTATCAAACCAGGAGACATCATGAGATGCCAGTTCCTTTGCCTTTCTAGGCCTAGGGTTGGTGTTCATAGTAGAGTGCACCTGACATATTGTCCTTTATCCCGCATCAAATGGTAGTTACCTACGCAAGGTTTAGATCCTTTAAGCGGGCACATGTTAGCACTGGGAGTGAGATGGCGGGGATGAAATGCAAAGTCAGAAGGATTGGAGCGCATCCCTAATTACGAAGGCAACAAGATGGTTTTAAGGGAGCCAAACCTTTGTGTGACTTGACTGAAATTGGAAATTTTTGGCTATCTCCACACTATGTGACATAGGAAATGATATTAGGTCTTATGGTTTTATATGATAAAATCTAAGATCAAAGTCATTTAATCGGTCATATTATGCAAATATACCCAAGACTAGTTAATCATTGTTTACTTCTCACCAATAGTTATCTGTTTTAGTAATAGTTATTCCTAACACACATTTGGAGTGACTTGCGATTGTTGGTTGTGTCGAACTAACTCTTAAATTATAGTGTCTCTATGGATGACCCGGACATGCCACTAGCTACCTTATATTTGTTATAAGTGAGTATGGAATCAACAATATAAATCTCTTATTCGCGGGTAATTTGGTGAAAAAAAGACCCAGTGGGGTGCGAGTCAATAACAATATCTCTCACTAACAATTTTAGTTACATATAAGAGCAAATGAGTTCGGTGACCCCTTAACAATCACCATCGTGCCCTTTGGCACTCCAAATTTTTTCAACACTATTAGACTCTCAACTTGTAGAAATGTTGAGTCATGATCATTTTTTAAAACCTTTGACCACTTAACTATCTAAAACCCCAGCTCATTTGCTTGTTGAGGAGCCAAAAGTGTTTTAAAAACTAGAGGGCGGAAGGTGGACGATCATAATAGTTAAGGAGTCACCGAAATCAATTGCTCTATATATAATAATGATATATAATTTTTTTTGATGATTTTGTAAATACACGTTAATATTTTACATGATCGTATTAATCTTTATATAGTAATTGAATTTTATGGTCAAATGTATCATGCGATTTTACCCGACACTCAATCCGCCGGTTGATTAGTGAGTTTCAACGGACATTATAAAATGGGTCATACCAATGTATTTTTACTACGTATCCTATTACCCGACAAATATTCAACATGTGTGCTCATTTGCCACACCTTCCGGTCTCCCCTCCTTTAAAATAAATCAACTTTTCTTATAAGCAAAGACCATACATACCCTAATAGAGCTAGATACTCCCTTTGTTTAGTTATATTTGACATACTTTTTTTTTTGATTTGTTTCTATAGTTCTGGCACATTTTCCGTTTTTTGGCCAGATTCCTTTTATTTCATCAATTTATTCTACATTTTCCTTTCTAAACTCATTTTCATCCACTCATTTCATTCGCTTAAATCCAAGAAGCCAAAATCTAACGAAACAGTGGTAGTAGTATTGCTATAAAAAGGAAATAACAAATGATTTTGGTTGCCTCTTAACTATCACGATTGTCCCCCTTTGGCCCTCTAATTTTTTTCAACACTATTAACCCTTCAACTTGTTGAACTGTTGAGTGGTGACCATTATTTGAACACTTTTGGCCCATGAACTATCTCAAAAACCAGCTCATTTGCTCATTGAGGGGCCAAAAATGTTTTTAAAAAATAGAAAACAAAAGGTGCACGATTGTAATGGAAAAGGGGTCACCAAAATCATTTGCTCAAAAAATGATTATTTGAATGGAAAATTAAATCACTCGCCTTTCATTTTCTATATTTATTACTGTAGTTATTTTTTTCTTATAAAATTAATTAATTATTTGATATATATTTCAATGATTATAATAATATAATAAGATGTTAATAATAAAATTAAGAGTTATTGTAATTTTCCCAAACACCATAAAATAGAAATTATTTGCTTTCTTAATCGTCCTGTCAACTGGGGATATTGAGTCATTTTGACTAATCTGGACCCAATTTGTCTAAAAATAACCTACTAATATTATTGTATGTTACTGATTTAATTCTTTACTATATATAATCAATCATAAGTTACACTAATATTAATTTTAATTCTCTACTTATAGAATCAATCATAACTCGTTAAAAATATAACTTCTTACGCTATAATCAAAACCATAAATATCTCATTGTAATATATATATATATATATATAAACTGTTAAATGTGAACATTTTATAATTAGTGAGACTAATAAGCTTATTTGATATTTACTTTTATTTATTGTAATGATATACATATAATTATGATAGTCTTTTAAAATGAATGTCTATATAAATAATTACTTTTTAAATAGTTTGAATGAAATATTATAAAAATAATTAATTTTTATTGTATTCAATACTTAACGATTTCAAACTATCTCATATAATTTATTTTAGATGACTAAAATTTAGAACTTTAAATAAAATTCTTTGTTTTCAATTTAAATGTAAGACATAAAATATAAAAAATTTAATCTTAATATTTTAATTAGTAATATTGGGCAGGTAATGGTAATATAGTATATAAGAATTGATCATAAATTGAATGGGCGATTTATGTAATGGCTAAACTAATCAATATATATATATGTGTGTGTCCACCGACGGATGATAAAATTTGGCATTTTATCATAGTCAAACTTATTACCAATGGGCACGGTGGGAGGACAAAGCACGTTTGAACAGTCCAGTTTTTGGTTTCACCCATTCAAATGAAGTTGGTGAATGCGTGGTTTTGAAGATATTTTTACTCCCACGGTTCCAGTTTTATTTGCATTTTTATTTTTTGACACAATTTTATGAGTCAGTCTCTTGAAAGACAGTCTTTCCATAAGTCATGGAAAGACCAAGGTTTAAAGTGTAAATTAGAAGAAATGAAGATAAAAATTTTTGGTTGCATGAACCACATTATAAATTTTATAACTAACTACTACATGTTGCATAATAAAATTTTAATATTGCAACTAATACTTTTTACCTTTTATTATTCTAATTAAACCCCTCTTCCCATAAGCTTATGGAAGACGGTATTTCCCAAAACTTTGTCAATTTTCATATGAATTCACTTTTTAATACTATTATTTGTTATAATTTTTTAATATAAATATATATTATTTTCTTATGAAATAATTAATTTATTATTCATATTAAAATAATGATATTATTTTATATAAATATAACTATTTTATATACTAGTTGAATTATACTTCATAATTATTTTGAAAAAATATATAATATTTTAATTATTATTGTAATAAAAACATTATAATGTTAATTTTCGAGTTGTATAGGGGTTGAAAATAAATAAAAAATATAATTTTCATATGTACTCACTTTTTAATACTATTATTTGTTATAATATTTTAGTATAAATATTTATTATTTTCTTATGAAATAATTAATTTCGGAGGCAACTTTCTTTGTGATCGTGTGGTCAAGGTGTTCCGGCCATCTAATTTCGTACAAAACATACAAACAAAACATAAAAAGCAAGACATTGTATTGACTTACCTAAAACTAATATTACAAAATATAGAAAATATAAATATACTAGAGACCGATTCCTAAACTAAATTTAAAAAAATTAAAATTAAAATATAGTTTGCAATTTGAGTATAAATAAACATTAAAGATTAAATTAAATTTAAATTTAAATTAAATAACTGAGGACGAATTATGCTAATGCGTCTTCTATCATTTTCATTTTAAAAATAATTAAATATGCCTCACAAACACGAAATATGAAGAAAAAAAAAATCTCCGAGAGGACGCATTACCATAATGCGTCTAATTCAAGTCAAACAAAAAATACAAAATCAGTCAACAAAGAAGACTGACTACTATAGCACAGAGGAGTCACCCTAAGTGCATCCACCCCTGACTACTATAGCACCAATCATGGAAATTTCTCGTGTTTTTGTTGGAAATCGGATGAAGCTGAAAATGACAATTTCGAAAATGTGGACAAGTTTTGTGGATCATTAGCTTTTGATGGATGGTATATATGATTGTTTGCAGGGAGGAGTTCTGCTTGGTCCCTCGGCTTTTGGCCTAAGCCATAAATTTCTTGAGACTGTATTTCCGGCGCAAAGCCTTACAGTGCTGGATACTCTTGCCAACCTAGGACTTCTCTTCTTCCTGTTTCTCGTCGGTCTTGAACTTGATCTGAAGTCCCTTCGTCGGACAGGAAAGAATTCTTTGTTATTTGCACTTGCAGGGATCACTTTCCGGTTCATATTGAGGATCGGAACCCCATTTGTTCTTCGGGGAAGTATCGCGAAAGGTGTTGCAGGCCCATTTTTGGTGTTCATGGGAGTTGCTCTTTCAATCACTGCATTTCCTCTCTTGGTTCGTATCTTGGCCGAGCTGAAGCTTCTAACCACGGATGTTGGTCGAATGGCAATGTCAGCTGCAACGGTTAATGATATCACTGCGTGGATTCTA
>JAULKJ010294240.1:0-12043 GCA_032355405.1 Rubia balearica | reverse complement strand
CCTGATTCAACCCGAACCTGATTCAACCTGATAAATTAGCTATATAACCCTATCATAATCAACCCAAAAATGGTGTTGTAAAAAAGTCAACTACTCCCTCCGTCCCAACTGAATTTGTACTATTTCCTTTCTGAGACGTCCCAGGCAAATTTACACTCTTTCCTTTTGAAGAAAGTTTCAGCACAACAAAAGACTTCTTTGGCCATAGGTTTCTCACTTTTTACATTCTCCTTCAAATTTAAAATTTAAAATTAAAAAGAACTTCTATTTCCCTCTTCTTATTCCAATTCCCATGTTCTCCCCAAAACGAAGTTCCCTAGTAATCACCGATTCATTTTCTTCTCTCGTCACCATCAACCATCCATCTCTTTCTCTATCATTATCTCTTCCATCACCAACACTA
Organism: Rubia balearica; assembly: GCA_032355405.1. Lineage (NCBI taxonomy): Eukaryota > Viridiplantae > Streptophyta > Magnoliopsida > Gentianales > Rubiaceae > Rubia > Rubia balearica. Next base: position 11,640 of record JAULKJ010294240.1, on the reverse strand, counting down.
ACTCATCTCCCTCTACTCATTGTCCTCTTCTTACTCAGTATCTGCGGTGATCTCAATCAGAGAACTTCATCGTATACAAATGAACTGCACTTGGCAGCATCGGTGGTGATCTCAATCCGGATGGAATCAAGAGGATCTGTACTCGTTCAAATTTTTCAATGAAATCGATTGAGGGTTGAGAATTTAAAATTTTGAAATAGAGTGAGGGTTTTAATCAATTGAAGGTTTTAATTGAGTTGGTTTAATTTTATGCTGGAGGTGGTGGCTTTGTGGTTGTGTAGATGGTGGTGGCTTTGTCTTTGTGCAGGAGGTGGTGACTTTGTGGTTATGCAGCAGTTGTAGTTGCAATTTTAGTGGTGACTGGCCGATGAAGATGAAGAGAAGGGTAATGGTATTTTATAAGGATGGGATTTTTACTCCCTCTTTCTCCCACTACAAAAATAGCTAGGATAGAGGGAGTAACATTTAATATGAAACCAAGTCAAATTGATTATGACTCAAACTAATAAATTATCTAGACATGCTTATCAGAATAAAGTAGGATTTTACATATTAAAGTCTATAGGTATGATTACGTAAAGTCAACTCATAGGAAATATAAATACACAAGTTAAGTTAAAAGTGCACAAATACAGTTAAACATATAAATCTAATGAATAAAAGTCAAATAAAGAGAGATAACCTAGAAAGGAGTTGCAAAAAAGAAAGCTAGGCTCAACTCAGGGAAGCAATTGACCGGAATTCAGTATAATAACATTTTCAAACGTGCTCTATGGAGAAGCAAAATGAAGAACAAGATAACTACCGAGAAAAAGGGTGCTAGTCCGAATGACAGGAAAGGATTGCTGGAGTTCACAACAAATGAGGAAGATCCTAAGAAAGGAATCAATGAAAACCTAGAAGTTTTAGAGGGCAACAATGGTTTGCAGGTGTCTGACAACTCCATCAACAAGGATCTGGAATTTTATGACTGGAAGGGTTTAGGAGAGAAGTCCACAAGTTCTGAGCCAATCATAAAGATAAATGCATTTAGTGAGGAGGTTAAAATAGCCAAGAAGAGGATCAGATCGCTCTCTGAAGACCTGGAGGATCCTAAGTCCCAAGCTGAGTGTAACATGCTCCCTTTGAATAAGAGAATCCATTTTCTGTCGCTCACCAATAAGATCAATACCACTAGGAGTTCTCAGGATTTGGATAAGCAACTAGAAGATCACAACAAGGGAGAATCAAGCAACCATAAGAGAAAGAGGAAGGTTATTTTTGCAGGTAGAGTACTGCCCATGACAGGAGGAAACAACAACATGTTGCTGATTGAAGATCAAGATGGAGGTGTGAAGATTGTTGACAAGGGTTTCACGGAACTGTACCAAAATTGTTCCCTGAGCAACCATGGGGATCATTTAGTGGAATTGTAGAGGCTTTAACAACGCCTCTACGAAGAGAACAACTTACCAATTGGTGAAATAGAAAAACCTACAATCGTGTGCTTGTTTGAAACTATGTATCCAAGGCAACATCTTCATAGATGGATGGAAAACACTAGTTTCAATAGGTTAGAGTATGTGGAACCAGTTGGTAAATATGATGGATTTGCAGTACTTTGGTCTGATGTACTAGAAGTAGAAGTATTATGTAAGACTAAGAACTTCATTTTTTGTTGATCACCAATGCCAGTAGGCTATATTGGTGTTTAGGTTTTATTTATGGCTAATCGATCTTATTGGAAATGCAGGCAATATGTAATGATTTGAACCTTTTGGATTAATTCGTTAAGTTCCCAGTAGTTTTGGTAGAGGACTTTAATCAGGTTTTGACTCAAACAGACAAAAGAGGAGGTGCACCAGTTTTAGATTTCCAAACTGGTTTGCATAAAATTCTCCAAAAGCATGGTCTCTTTGAGGTTAGAAAATGAAGGTTTGTGGTATACTTGGTCGAACAAGAGGAAGTATCCATACACCATTGTGGAGAGGCTAGATAGAGCATTTGAATATTTAAGATGGAGAAGTATCTTCCAGGAGGCAAAAATGATCAATTTACCTTTCCATGACTCGGATCACAATCCATTACTTTTGGATCTTCTCCCAAGCTGTAATCATAAGAAGAAGATGCTTCGATACGAAGTGTTTTGGGCAACCTCTCAAGTAGCAGAAGAAATTGTCAAGAAAACCTGGTTAGCTTCACAATCACAAGGATGAGAGTCACTCTTAAACACTGAAGAAGACATCATATCCTCAAGGTTAAACTGTACGCTTATACATTTACACAACTGGAGTAATACATCTTTTGGAAATCTGCAGAACCAGAGTAATACGTCTTTTGGAATCTGCAGAACCATGTCAAAAAACTGGAGAAAGTATTGGAGAAGTTACAGCTTGGAAATGGTCTCTATGATAATTCAAGGGAGATCCAGGAAGTTTAAGCTAAACTAAAGGAACTAAAGGAGAAGTTGTCAGATTATTGGCTACAAAGAGCTAAACTCTCTTGGCTAAAGTTTGGGGAAAATAATACTTCTCTTTATCATAAGTGGGAAACAAAGAGGAAAAACACAAATTCCATTCAAGGTATTTATGATGGAAACAATCAATGGATTGACGACCCTGGACGAGTTTTTCCCTACAATTGTCGATCATGTCAAAAGAGTCTCTGTCATCCCAGAATGGTACCCCCCTATGATACTAGGAGACATCTCACAAGAGGATTATATCCTAAATAATAAGAAGCAGTTGTCTCCACAACAAGTGCATGATATGAATATTCCATTTACTGAGCAGGAGGTGTGGTCAGCCATCAAACAAATGAAATCATGGAAGTCTCTAGGAGAAGATGGACTTCCAGCTGGTTTTTTCAAAACACATTGGAAGGTAATAGGAAAGGAGTTTACCACCACAGTATTGAAAATTATAAACCAAGGAAGTATCCCTCAACAATGGAACAAAATACAGGTGGTACTGGTTCCCAAAGTCAAGGTACCTATTTCCCCCTCTTACAGACCTATCTAGTTATGTAATGTGAAATATAAGGTTATAGCGAAGATGTTGTCTACGAGGCTGAAGGGCTACATTGACTCACTAATATCTGAGAGTCAAAATGGTTTCGTTCCTGGAAGATCCATGTATGAAAATGTTCTTTTAACACATGAAGTTTTGAACTACTTGACCAAACATAATTCTAAGAAAGGGAGAGGATTCATGGCCATCAAATTGGATATGAGTAAGACTTATGATAGGGTTTCCAGAAGCTTCTTGGAGAAGGCACTCAGAACCATGAACTTCCCTAAAAACTAGATTAGGCTTCTTATTTCCCGTGTTCGCTCAGTGTCTTATCAGATTCTATTGAACTGGAAGTCCTCAAACTTCTTTGTCCCTAACAAAGACTTAAGACAAGGTTGCTCTCTATTGCCTTACCTTTTCATAATATAACAAAAATTCACGTCTCCTTGGTTAGAGAAAAAACTAGGTGAGAACCGTAACATGGGAATGTCCATTTAAAGAAAAGAACCGAGGATCATCCATCTGATGTATGCAGATGACTGTATTCTGTTCTTTGAGTTCACCTACTCAACAGTGAATGACATCGCAAAAACAATGGATTTGTATGCAAGGTTCTTGATTCAGGGGCTAAACTTTCAAAATTGTGCTATTATGTTCAGTCCCAGCACGTCGGAGAATATGAGGGTTTACTTACGATTTACTCTCAATATTCATGGATAATATTTTGGAGGTAAATATCTGGGAGTCAACATCTGTTTCACTCTGAACAAGACTTAAGTATTTTTTTTTAAAAACAATTAGGGGATAAGTTTAGACAGAGATTTTGCTCATGTAAAGTGAAGTTTCTATCACTCCCAGGAAGAATCACCTTGGCAAAACATGTACTCTCTTCTGTGGCCATATATCCATTGGTTATTTTCAAATTACCTAAATTGAACCTGGAGAAGTTGGACAAAATGATTGCTCAGTTCATATGGGGAGGCGAGATGGATGGTAGATCTTTACACTGGAAATCCTTGGAGTTTGTGTTCAAGTAGAAACAAGACGAGGGCCTGAGGCTAAGATCAATGGAATCAATGAACAAGGCGCTATTGGGAAAGCATGCTTGGAATCTTATCGGGAATAAGGTTTCTTTCCTCAACAAGGTTTATATGGAAAAATACTTCAGGAACTCTAAGTTCATGGATGGTGCTCAAAGAGGCTATAACTCTTGGGGTTGGAAATCAAATTTCTGGGCAATGAATTTGATTATAGACAATTTGGGATGGTAGGTGAGGTCAGGGAGAGATATAAAAATACAAGATCAATAGATCCCGAACCACACTAATCCAATAAATTCTCAATCCGCCGTGGCTATTCACATGGATTTGAAGGTATGTGATCTCATTACTCAGACAGGGGAATGAAGAGTTCCCTTCATTAGAAATATTTTCCCCCAAGCCACGGTTCCACATATCTTAGCTATCAGAGTTGCATCTTTTCAAAAATTAGAATGATCTTCTCATATGGAGACCCAATAAGGATGAGAACTACTACGTAAATAAGGCTTATCACATTGCATGTAGGGACTTAAACTCTCACCCTCAACCAGGAGCAAGCTAACCCAGTCAGGCTTCACATAAGTTTTGTAAGCGCATATGGAATCTTAACTTGCCACAGAAATTGGCAGTTATTGTATGAAGGTTCATGAGCAAAGAAATTTCAATTGCAGTGAATCTGGTAAGAAGAAACGTTGTTGATGATAATATGTGCGCAAGATGTGGAATTCACGAAGAAGATGAATCCCATATATTTCTGAAATGTGAAAAATTCCAAGATAATATGGAGAGCATCCACATTAGGCTTCGATTTTTACCTGATACCTGATGTGGAGATCACTCAATGGTTTTCTCAATGGACAGACCTTGCACCTGACAATGAGGCGATAAGATTATCAGTTTGTATATTATGGGAGATATGGAAACATGGGAATAAAAAGGTTTTCAATAATCAACTCAAACATCCAATACGTTGCTGGGAAGAAGCAAACTCTTAGGATTATATTATGAACAGACCTTGAAGAATTGAATTGAGGGCTCAAGATGAGGTCCAGGAACTATATTCAAATAACTGTCCCTTGGGATGTCATAGAGATCATGCTAAACAGGGTTTAGAGATACACGAACACATTGAAGATGGGACTATTTTGGTGTCCTTCGATGGTTCGTTTCAAGGAAAAAGATGGCTTGGAACCGGGGCTTGGATTATGTCCAGCAATCAACAAGATCAGGACAAGCAGACTTCCAGAGGTTCATATTTCTTCGTTGCGATGTCACCTCTACAAGCGGAGGCAGAAACATGCTTTAGAGCTATCAAGGCAGAGCTCAGGAGCAGCAATTCTTCAATCTAACTTTATACGAATTCAATAATCAGGGCATCTTCAATCTATGACGTTGAAAAGGCACCATGGGAGATCAAAGGAGTAGTACTGCTTATTCGGAATTTACTTCTTTCCTTTCAATCCTTTAAGTGTTTCAAAGTTAGTTGCTCGACTTCATATCGGGAGAATGATGTAGCTATTAAGCTAGGTCGTTCTTTGTGTAACGCTACTTTCCTTAATTAATAATAATCGTGTGGTTTTCAAAAAATAAAATAAAGGGAGATGTCTAATTATAATTATAATTATAATTTTGAATTAGTAATTATAGAAAGTTAACAAATTATTAATTTGAAAAATCAATTTATGAAGGAATAATTTTAAAAATAAATTAGAACTAAAGTTACAATAAAACAAAACCTGATAATGCCTTATTGTTAGTTAATCGGTTTTGCAATGTTTAATGATTTATAAGACATCGACATTGACCACCGATCTTTCCATAAATTGAATAAATGAACACTAGTGCAGGATTGGCCATTAAAAGTGCACTTGCGTGGAGTTTTTGAGTTTCAGGCTCAGAACCTTTGTCCTTCCTATGTTCCGGTGTCTGAACGTGGGATTGAGAGGATGCTTAATTGTTGCATGACTACGAAATAACAATAGATGGTGTTTTAACTTTAACCATCGTCTATTAGTATATTATTTGCGGTGTTTAATAATAAACCGCCGTATAACATAAAGAAACACATGGGTTAATATTAGTTGTAGTCCTATATGATAATTCCAATTTTGGATCAAGAGTCGGATTCTTTTTTTGATACTGGAAATTGAAAGGATTGTGTAGAAATTTGAAAAACGGGTTCCATGCAAATTTATACCATGCGTGATGCAGCCAATGAGTAGGGTTTCCAAGAGGCATGTTTCTTTTTCCTATGTGGAATATGATACAATCATTTGAACCATAATAGCATTCATTAAATTTACTTATTACAACCGCCATTTTAAACCAAACTTCACAAAAATCATGTTTGTTCCCACTCTGTTCAACCTCACCCGTATCCAAAAATTTCCACCAAGCAAATAAGACATGGAGACACCATTCAAATTCTACCAGATGAAATCATTGTTGCAATGCGCTAGGATGAGTTGGTGTAGGTTCATTCACGGACCAACGAAATACAAAACTATGGTGTGTTTTAGTTTGTTTAAGTTCCCATTCTTTCTCGGAAAAAGGTTCGGTTATGGTTAACTTATATATATACTCCCTCTGTCCCAACTTAAATTTCCCACTTGTTTTTTTGATACTATTCTCTATTAAAGTTTGACACCATATTTGATTAGATATATGAGAAATAATATTATCATATGTGATACTGTTGAATTCGTCATAAAACGTAGTTTCTAAATATCAATTTTTTATTTTCCATTATTATATGTAGGTGAACATATTAACAATCAAACTTGTTTCTTGAATAGTGTGATAATGATTACTGTGCAATTTAAGTTGGGACGAAGGGATTATTATTTTATTATATTGTAGCTACCATAGGTTTAAAAATCTTTCCACCAAAGACATGATACATAAAAAAGTCTCGTTGGAAAATATTGTGATTGTCCAGTCGTATGATGTGAACCATGAATTTCCAAACTTTGTAAATGCATGCATTTGGTGCATAAATCTGGAATCCTTGTACAGGATGAGAGTGATGGGTTTGCATATTCATTTTAAAACATAAATATACTTTTCTTAAATTAAATTCTTCTATCTTTATTTGTTTTCAGATGGATATTGCTAGAGGGTAGGATCCAACCAACGGTCTTAAATTTATTAAACAAGCTAGATGTTTAGGGAATCTTGCTGCGTCTTACACATTGGTGATATTTTAACTCTTTTTGGAAGGTGGCGATAAGGAGTTTGCATTTGAAAGTTTTATACTTGTGAAGACATGAGGATTCAATCCGAGGACGCTGACTTATTGTCGAGACCGGTTGATATGCATTTTAGGGCGATTTGGATTAGACTTGAAATGCACGTGAGTTTTCCTCACTCGCATTTCTGTAATGCAAATCACATAATCAGAAGACTCAGTTAGGATAATTAATGTGAGCAAATGGACTGTGCTGGCTGTTTCTGCAAAATACACATCGCTCCCATTTGTGATGTTTTGGGTCTACGTAAATAGTAGAAGAACTTGGCAATAATGTATTAGTGTAGGCATTTTGGACAACAATTATGTTAATCTAAGTTCGTTTGTATTATATTTCTTTTAAGTAATCGAATTTGGATACAAAAATGATGATACCATTGAGTGCGCAAAACTTCCTATTATGGTTGCAAAATCAAAAGATAAACATACCAATCACTAATTTTAATGAAATATTAATGCCAATCGGTTTTATGAATCCATAACATGAAGTGGTTCAATTTATAATTTTATCGTTACAAATAAATTCATCACGGGTACTAATATGAATTATAGGTATTTTTCAGAAGCTCTTGTTAGCCGTTGCCCCGGTCTAACTGTTAAACCTTCAGAATTCGGAAGTATTTTTCGAATGTATGGTATGAGTTCAAATCATATGAGACTTGTGGGAACATGTATTCCAATGAATGAAGTGTTAAAGAAAAGCAGCCCCATTCATGGAAAACGTATTAGCTATGCTCAAAAGAGAATGTTTCGTCATTGATTATTTGCAACGAACATATTGTTTTGAAATAAACATTCGTAGGTGGAAAATCAAAATCTGTGAAAATCTAGACAATGTAATCTAATGGGATGTCTCAAAATTTGCTTCTTGGCTAATCATCTCCGCATGCCTCATTTCCTTTTTTCATTTCATGAGTCCCATTCCTCAATTTTATTATCTTCTTCACCTTTGCCTTTTGTTTATTGTAAATGGTGTACAAGAAAGCATTGTTGTCTCTCCTCACCTACCTTTGTTTTCCTCACATAAGCATAGAAATATGATTTTCAAACAAAATTGAAATATCATAAGAAAAATTCCGTTTAACATTCATCGGTGCACCCTTTCTTGCTACCTTCTCTGATGTCCCTATGCATCCATTTTCCATCTACCATTTTCCACTTCTTGTTCTCAAATAAATTTTGGTTGTACATTTTAAGGGAAAAGTTTGCGGTCAAAAAGGCACATTCTTTATCTTGCTCCAGGAGTTTCGAGATGATTGAACCATACAGGAGATTGAGAGCCTTCTTGTTTCAATGATAAACAGATGGCAACATGTATTGCACAATGGTGTAAGCGGGATTGATCTTCACCTTCCATACAAAATTGTAGAATAATATGATACTAGTGACCATTGGCTTGCAGATGTGACCTCCCGAACAAAACCCCATGCCACAATCTCGTACAAAATCCAATTTCTATTGTCTAATGTTTCAATTTATAGCTCTCATCTGTATTAGGCTCAATTTCAGACTTTTTGGAGTACAAGTATCCAAGCTCAATAGGATTTAACATTGGGGTATCAACATGTACTGTCCAGTTCGAACGATAATAAATATTTTAGAGACTATCTTCAATCGCTGGATAACAACCCTTAAGACCTCGGTAGGGACAGCCCAATATTTTTTTTATCTTCCATGGATCAACCTCAAACTGTCTATAATTGAATATTGTAGAGTAAGACACTCTATCATTCTCCACAATATTGGTATAAATTAACACCCATTGTTGAAGTGCGCCGCATCAACAATGGCTAGAAGCTTCACATAGTTTTGAAATTCAAAAAATAAACCTACACTATTCAACCCTAGTGTCGTGCTATCATCCAATACTAATGCTTATGAATCTAATGGACTTGCATTTTTCAAGAAAGATTGATCCTATGAAAGGCACCGAGTGACACAAACCTTGATGCGTCGAACCACATAGCATTCTTTTGCTTGGTCGGTTGCTTCTTCACCTTTGTCTTTACACTTTGGCTAACTTAGATTTCAGCCATTGTAATCGTCATGAGGAATGAAATTTCAGAGTGATATCCCTGGTACCCGCAGGTAAGTTTTAGAATATTTAAATATGTAAACGTGCCACGTTTATTTTATTTATAGAGACCCAATTCTGAATTCATTAGATTTTACGAAACATTGTTCAAATAGTGCGAGACATATTTACAATTCCGGAACTCTGACAGGATGTTATATTTTCAAATAAATGAATTTTAAAAAATTTCCAGCTCGTCTCGAAACATGAGCTGAACTTGGAACTCGGTGAGACTTTATGTCAAATCTAATCCTATATGATTTCAGTCATCATAAGAGAAATTTATTAGAAATGCTGACAATATTCTAACCTCGATTTTGAAAAATGGCCCCACAAATCATTACACTTCATTGTTACACGTTACAATATCTGAACCTCCCAGTGCTTAATTTTATTTGGTTATTAAAAATAATTAACAGTTGCTATTTCGAACTAGTTACATGTCTTGGAACAACTATGTTTCGAATTCGCAAACGTTGAAGTTTACTTCAACATCAACCAAGTTTACATATTCTTGTCTTGAGAGTCTCTTCGGAAAATTGTGTAAGTTCATATTGATTTCAACTTTAGTCAAACTATAAAATTATACTTGGTGAAAAATCGATCAAAAAGTACTCCTAGTTAGAGAACATTAAAAGATTCTTATATAAAAACATTAAATTTTTACATGAACCCTATGAATTCAAATTTAAAGTGTATCACATAAAAGGGGTAATGCTAGAATGGACCACTCCCTCCGTCCCTCTATAACTGTCTTACCACAAAAAAATGTCATTTTTTAAAAGTCATTAAAATAGCATAAAAATGATTTGTGAACAAAAAAATATTTCATCTTTTTTTTTCACATTAAATTTTTTACCAAAAATGGAAGTAAGACATTAATAAAGGGACACCAAATAAGGCAGGTAAGACACAAATAGGGGGACAGGGGGAGTAATAAATTTTTAATATTGCAACTAATACCTTTTACATTTTATTATTCTAATTAAACCACGTTTTCCATAGACCTATGAAAATATGGTATTTCCCAAGATTTTGCCTAAACCTATTTCTTTCAAATAATGTGTGTCATATAAAAGAGTGAAACTCCCATGTAACTTACAGGGTAAATCTGTTACTTCAGCTCGACACTAACATGGTGACTGCTACAAATTAGAGCTATCGTAATACTTTACTTGCAACATATTTTTTAAATATTATTATAGATTATAAAGTGTTAATTAAACTTTTGAAAAGTGTTACATAATTATTGAAAAACTTTACCTAAATTTTAAAAAGTGTTACGTTAGATTTAATGCAACATCACCCAAGGTAATACTTGTAAAAGTGTTACAATAGATTCAAAGTGTTGCAATAGCACCTAAAGTAAGAATAATGTGATATTTGGAGGAAATAAGTGTTACTCCCTCACTCCCAAATTAAATTATCCACTTATTTATTTTAAAATTATTTTTTATCAAAGTTTTACAACATATTTGTACAGATATAAGCAAAAATATTATCGTATTTGATGTCATTAAATTCATCGTAATAATTAACTTTTTATTGATTGTCATTATTGAGTAAATACTATATTCCCTGTCAAATATAACAATAACTAGATAATGGCTGTGTCGATGCACGAATTTATGAACGAAAATCTATAATATAACATAATTTATAATTTTAATAACTAATATTTTTTTGTTTTATATTTATATGAAAATTGCACATGAAGCAGTATGTAAAATACATTTATAGGTTTATTATCATTTATTTAATTTTAAAAATATGGAGCAATGTTGGTTGTTATATAATAATATATTAATTATATTTAAATAAAAATAATCTATATGTGTCTTACATAGAATAGTGATAAATATTGTATATAAATATCTTATGTTATAAAAAATAATGATAAGAATATAAAATATATGTTGATGATGATGAATCAAATAGTTATTTAATTAAAGTTATAAATTGTGTGTCCTATAAAAGAAAGGCAAGTGTTAAACTGTAATTTTAAATGTCCTATAAAATTGTGCTCCAACCAATGAACGATACAGAGTCAAATTCCGGAACGGAGGACTAGTAGAACTGTGCAGCTAAGAACCTGGCACAAAGGGTGTAGAGACTGGTGAAGCATAGGACATCCTTGCACGAGTCAGAATGTCCCGAGCATACTTTGCCTAACCAAGAAGTAAATCAGATGAAGTAGGCGAAACTTCAAGGACAAGAAAGTAATGAAGAGCCCCAAGGTCCTTAATCGCAAACTCATGATGCGTCCGATCAATAAACTGATGAATGAGA
>JAULKJ010294229.1:0-12043 GCA_032355405.1 Rubia balearica | reverse complement strand
GTCATTGACCCTAAAGGTAGTATGGACAGTAGGCAATTATATCAGAAGAAGCTGTGTTTTCGAAATACTTTGCCTACAAACCATAAGAAGATCTGGTTTTCCATTCACAGAGAATTCAGGTTATTTTGATATCAGAGCATGAATTTTTTATTAGAATTATGATAACAGGTCTTGATGTTAATGTACCAGTTGATGTTTTTGTTGTATATTCCCCCCAAGCCAACACAGATAGGATTAGAATGTATAATGATATTAAATCTCTGGCTAAAAATAACCATACTATATTAGGAGGGGATTTTAATGCTATCAGGAATTTGGATGAATACTCTGGAACGGCTTCCCCAGAAATCAACACAATTAGAGATTTTAATAACTTCATTGATAACTTAAAGTTGGATGATATTAATACAATTGGAAATACATTCACTTGGAGTAATAATAGAGCCTGTAATCCCACATCAAATAGACTTCATAGGATCCTTGCAATCCAATCTTTCTGGGATCATTTTAATAGATCTTCAGTTCAGGTCATGAATAGGACAACCTTAGACCATTCGCCATTGTTTTTACTGATAAACTCTGACCAGAAAACATATCCTAGGCCATTCCGTTTTCAGGATATGTGTTTTGTAAGATTAGATTTCCTAGGTCTAATAGAAAAGAGCTGGAATGAGCCTATGGAATCTCAGGGTCAGCTTAGGTTTGTCCTCAAATTGCAGAGGTTAAAAAAGGAAATAAAACAGTGGAACAAACTGAGTTTTGGAAATATAAAGGAAAACATAACAAGAGCTGAACTTAAGGTGGCTGATTTAGAGGATTTGTATGATAGGACTCATGATCTTCCCTTAAGAATTGAACTAAATGAAGCCAGAGCTAAATTGACTACATCAATATTGGAAGAGAACATTTTCTTTCGACAGAGATCAAAGGAAAAATGGTTAAGGGATAGGGATTGTAATACAAAGTATTTTCACAAAGCAATCACGGAAAATAAGGCTAGACTAGCAATTCAAAAATAAAAGATGGAGACAATCAGTGGTTAAATGAACAAGATAAAATAGGAGAGGCTGCTGTAATAATTTTTTAAAAAAACTGATGCAGGATGAAAACAATGATCCAACTGGGAATAACCTCTCTTTTTTGCTACAAGAGTGTACCCCTGTTGTAACTGAAGCAAAAAATATAGTTTTACTAAAACCAATCACTTTGGAGGAGGTTAAAGATGTTATTTTCAAACTCAATCCCTCAGCTGCACCGGGTCCAGATGGTTATTCTGGCCTTTTCTTTAGGAATGTTTGGCATATCATTCATGAAGACCTACACCGAGCTGTATTAGAATTCCAAATGAGAGTCCCTATTCCTATGGCAATTGGTAGTACCTTTATTACATTAATCCCAAAAAATCCTACCCCTGTTTCCTTTTCGAAGTATAGACCTATCAGTTTGTCAAATTTTATCAACAAACTAATGGAAAATATACTAGCTGACAGAATTAAACCACTTATGCATGATATCATTTCTGAAGAACAGTCAGCTTTTTTCTCGGGTAGGGACATAATTGATAATATCCTATTAATGAAAGAGGTTGTTCGATTACTTGACAAGAGAAATGAATCACTTAATCTAATCCTAAAAATAGATATGATGAAGGGTTTTGATAGGGTCTCCTGGGCTGCCCTTAATTCTTTAATGTTAAGACTAGGATTCCATGGTAGCTTTGTAAAATTAGTTACTAATAATCTGAATGCAGCTTGGTTTTCTGTTTTGATTAATGGGGTTCCTCAAGGTTTTTTTAAACCATCGAGAGGATTAAAATAGGGAGATCCATTGTCTCCTTTCATGTTTAACATTCTTTCTGAATTGCTAACTGTAAATCTGACAAAACAATTCACCTTAAAAAACATGAAGCTTTTTAAAACTCCACCTAATTCAGTTCCAATTACCCAGTTATCATTTGCTGACGACACAGCTATTTTTTATCTTGTAATACCAAAACATTAAAGAATCTTATGAATTTTTTGGACATTTTTCAAAGAGGCACGGGTCAGAAGGTAAACTTCCAAAAAAGTCTTTTTCTCTCAGGAAAGTTAAGTAAGAAAAAAGAGGATGAGATAATGAGAATTACAAGAATGGAGAAGGGAACTCTTCCTTTTTCTTACCTAGGAGTTAAATTTTTTAAAGGCAGGAAACTTAATATTCATTTCACTCATTTGATAGACAAGATTGAAAACAAACTGGAAAATTGGAAGAACAAATGGGTGTCTACTGGTGGAAAGCTGGTTTTGATTAAACATATTCTTTTCTCAATACCATTACACTCTTGGTCAGTAGTAGCACCTACTTCTCACACTTTAGATAGAATTGAGAGCATTCTAAGTAACTTCTACTGGGGGAGATCAGATTTAGGGTTTAAAAGACACTGGTTGTCTTGGAAAAGGATATGTCATCCAACATGTGAAAATGGTTTGGGTCTAAGAGATATATTCACTTTTGTTCAATCATTTTCTGTAAAAATTTGGTGGAAATTGCAGAAGGGAGGCTCACCATGGACTAAGTTCATGTGGTCCCTTCCTGACAATCATAAAAACTTCAGAAACCTGGTCTAGGTATAGGGAAATAGATATGTTTTGTCAATCCAATTCGCAGGTGATCGTTGGTAATGGGACTGCAAATTGGACAGGAGAATGACCTCTTCTCAACCAGTGGCCAAATCAGGTACAGGTTCTAGAACCCATGTTACAGATCAAAGACATCAAGGTAAAACGTCCTTACATAGCACCTATCATCTCTCAGTTTTTATCACCACATATTATGGCTGAGATGAATAAGGACTTTAAGTTAACAGAAGACCAAGATGTCCTTCTTTGGAAACCGGAGATCAGTGAATCTTTTACGGTCAAAACTGCCTATAATACTCTAAGGATTAAGAACACGAGCATCTCCATTTTGACAAAGGTATGGAATTCGATAATACCAAACAAAATTTCTATTTTTGTTTGGAAATTTTTGAACAATTCCATACCTTTTGATAACATTGTCATGAAAATGGGTTTTCAACTTGCCTCTAAATGCTTATTTTGTGAAAATCAGGATACATTGAACCATTTTTTCAATAAATGCCATGTCTTAATTCTAATTTTGAATCAGTTTCATGAAGTTATGCGCCTACCAACTAGGAATTTTAATACTATTTCTGAGAGGCTTCATTACTACTGGAATTTAGCTTCTATCTCGAGCCTCCGGCGATCCATTCTAGCCAACTTGCCAATGATAATTATATGGGAATTGTGGAAGGCTAGGAATAGGTTGAGTAAGGAAAATAAGAGGTTTAAAGTGGAGGGCATCTGGGCCACGATCAGGGGGTTTTCTCTGGTCCTATACTCGGTTCATCAAGTACCATTTAGAGACTGTGATGTTGTACTATGTTTGCATGGGTTTATCCCTTCTTCAGTTGTGCGGAAGAGATCTAAAATAATTTCTATATCTTGGGATAAGCCGATGGTAGGCTTAAAGATAAATTATGATGCTGCTTTTGTTAGTGATTTTGCAGGTCTTGGAATGGTTGCAAGAGATGCCATGGGTGCTGTTTTATATTCTTCTTCCTCACATGTGAATCGCTCGGTTAAATCATCTCTTCACGCTGAGTTACTGGCTATTTGTGCAGGTTTGGAGTGGTTTGGAAACAAGAGAGGTCCTGCTATCTTTGAATCTGATTCAAAACTGGCAGTGGATATCATCGATGGATGCTCCAAACCACCATGGGAGATGATTCATTTGACAAGGTCTATTCAAGAAATCCGGTTAGGCAAACCATTCACATTTATACACACATTTTGCGAAGCCAACCTATCGGCGGATTTTTTAGCAAAGTTGGCAAAAAACAACAGGCAGGAGACCCCTTTTGATCGGATCATAACAGACAAAATGTTCCAAATCATGATAAGGAAAGATCTTCTATTTCCACATTTTAGAAAGGTGGCACTTCCTTCATGATTGTAAATCAGGTTTCAATTAGATTGAATGATCTAATAGAGATCCCGTCAATGATTGATTGTAGGAGTATTAACTGTCTGACCATTCTAATTCTTACACAGGGGTGGAGGAATTTAGCAATGGAATCACAGTTTTTTAACTCCTGCAATCATTTAAAACTTTCTCTTCTTTGAAAATCTTTTGATGGTCAACGTGATTGACCTTTTGATGGTTTCGGTGCCTCAGTCAATCAAAAACGAAGAAGACTGAATTGCAACCTTCGCCGCCTCTGGAGATGGCAGCTTCAGCGCCATGCCTTAAAACATCCCTCTCCGCCTAATCACATGTAAAGTTCAAATCTTGGAAGATACTCAGTTCGCCAAATCCAACAAGAAACACCAATCAGTAAGAAAACCGACAAAGAAGCTAGTTTAGCTCGGCTGAAGCAAAAAAACTAGGGTTTTTGCGGCAAACCCGAGGTCAGCTTAGCTCTAAGCAAAGACAGCACATTTTTTTCTCCCTCTAAATCGGGAGCTTCCTTCAATGGAGTCTTTTCCAATTCTTGCGATGTATTTTGGGTTTACAGAAATGAATGGTAAGGGAAATGGACTGGGATTGAAGAAGAAGACTTGGAGTCTACCAAATAGTATTTTTGGATTGAATTGTGACGCAAAAATACTCCACTAAGAAGGGTAAGAGTGGAGTCAGGCCCAGCAAAAGGGGACAAATGGTTCAGCCAACAATTCCTTAACATCAACTAACAAGGAATTAGCAAAACGAAAAAGCTGAGAAAAATGAAGAACTGGATACTTGTGAAGTGAAGAAACTGAGGAAAGATTAGCTTTTACCGAAGGAGGAAAGAGCAGCGGCTCCGAGAGAGAGGATTGGGAAAAAATAGATTCTCTGAATGAGGTAGGGTAATATAGTCTTTTCTTTATTTTTTAAAATTATAAAAAAATTAACAGGTGTATAATAGTCAATTCACATAATTCCGACCAAATTTAGGTTCCTATGGTTAGATTGGCACTTTCGACCAAATAATAGGGTAAGAATTACACTTTCAGATTTTACAGAATTAGATTGGCACTTTCAGCCAAAACATAGAGTATTTTAGCATTTAACTCTAACAAAAATCATTTTGTTTGGGTAATTTATTTCTTTTTCAATCTAGTACACTCCTTAATTTTTTCCAGTCCCGCCGAAAACCTATCCTCAACTCACATTCGTCTTACAAACAAATCGTAAATACATTCTCACATTCTTCCACAATTATAATGCATCATTTATATTCTATGACACTGAAGAGGAGGGATCACCGTTGCATGGATCACCACACGTTAAAAGTTCGGAAAATCAACATTGATTTCTCACTCCGTTACAACCCAAATTACTCATCAATCATCATTGAAAAATATATTTGACCGCTAATATGTTAACGCATATAATAATGATAAATAAAAACTTGATATTTAGAAACTACTTGCTACGGACAATTCAACAATATCACATACGATAATATTAATTCTCATATATCTATTCAAATTACGATCAAACTTAAAATAGTGGCATAAATTAGGCCATGTCCAGTTGAACTTATTTGATGCTGAATTTAGTTTATTAGTGCTGAATAGTTTATTGGTGTTGAATTGAATTTATTTGTGCTGAATTGAATTTAATGGTGTTGAATTGAATATTTTGGTAGCTAATTTTTTTTAAAAAAAATAATAACTCACAAAATGATTTACAAAAAAGAATAACTCACAATATCACTCAAAAAAGAATAACTCACAATATCACTCAAAAAAGAATAACTAAAAAAATGATGTTGTATTCGTAACATATTTTATTTTTAGACTTATTACTCAATTAATAACTGTCGATAAGTTAAATAAATATTTATTTATACTTTTTTCTTTCGATGCTGAGTTTATTAGTGTTGAATATAATTTATTGATACTGAATTTAGTTTATTGATACTGAATTTAGTTTACTTGTGTTGAAATGTGGTGAAAATAAATCCAAGTAGACAGGGTCCAAGTGGGTAATTTGAAACAGTAGTACTTTCGCGTTCACAAAATTCCTTAGCAGACTCCTTCGCAAACTCGTTGCTGATTACTACACTCATCCTCGAATTCTACATAGAAATATTAGGCCTTATTTAAACAGATTAACCTTTAGAGTGAAATACGGTATTTCCATAAATTATGGAAAGATCAAAATTTAAACTGTAAATTTGAAAAAACCAAAATAAAATTTCCGGATTGTATTAATCGGGTCATAAACCTATCACTCCTAGATGTTGCATAATAAAATTTTAATATTGCAACTAAAATCTTTCACTTTTCTATAATTCCAATTCAATCCCGTCTTTCTATATGCCCATGGAAAGACGGTCTTTCCCAAGATTTTGCCTAATCTTTATACATGGTTTTATAATAAATATTTTATTTATTGTAAAGAGATTCCTATAATGTATTGTAATGTGTAATATAATCATAATATGATCCTAAAATTTATTATAATGAGATTTTTTTACTATTTAATTAACCGTTAATCAATCTAACAAGAGTTTTTCTATGTAATTATGACTCATGACTCGATTGTATTAGTAATTATTGGTGCTTCTTGTGGTAAGCCTTCTACTTAAGAAATCAAAAGAGAATCAATTCTCTTGAAAATAGAAATTTAAACAAAAATTTGAAACAGATTAAAAGAGTCAATTTCAAATAGTAAACGAAAGTACTTTCTAGTATGTGTAAAAAATTTAGATCAATATTTTATTTATTATTTTAGAGTCCGTCTCTTGAAAGACGGTCTTTCCATAAGTTATGGAAAGACTAAGGTTTAAAGTGCAAATTAGAAGAAATTAAGATAAAATTTTTGGGTTGCATGAATCGGGTTATAAACTTTATAACTACTGCATGTTGTATAGTAAAATTTTAATATTGCAACTAAAACCTTTTACCTTTTATATTTTTAATTAAACTCCGTCTTTCCATAAACTTATGGAAAGACCGTCTTTCCCAAAACTTTGCCATACACTAAATATGACAACGAAAACCAGTTGAAAGCACAAAAATAGAAAAGGGAAAAGAATGCACTTAAAAAGGTATTTGAACAATAAGAAATTACAAAGCAAAACTGAAACTAATAGAGGTAGGCCGGTTCTCCAAATTTTAGCTGCACTTCAATTTAGTTCAAATCAATTCAGCGAAAATTTGATTTGGTGAAATTTAACTTTATTTAGTTATATTATTACTATTTTTCAACACATTTTTTTAGTCCAGTTCAATTCAAATCAGTTCAATTATATTCAAATCATTTCAGATAAGCTCTCGAGAAAAGTACCGTAGAATAGCGAGGGACTCACCCTGACAGACCCCTTCATAAATGTCAGGCAACTCAGCAAGATATTTGACAATGAAAGCGCATGCAGAGCTAGCATTATCATGGCCTCCAATCAGCAGCCCTAGAATCTTATCAGCAATATCTATCTCATTCATAAACCTCCCATTTTCATCACTCGTACACAACATATGTGACAGTATATCCTGATTCCTAGAGGCCTTATCCTCACACAAATCGACTTTCCGCAGCTTAATGATCTCCAAAAGCTGCCTTTTCATCTGTTTCGAGCCCTTAATGGCCTTGCTGAAAGGTGTTCCGGGCAAATCAATAGGCATCGAAAGGATCCCCGAAGCCACGGCACTCATCGGCTCAACAAACTTGGCAACTTCATTTGGATCCTCAATTGAAACAAACAACCTAGCCGCCAACCAAAGGGTGTAGTCCTTGCATAATGGGAAAACCACCACTTCATCCTTGTTATCCCAACTAGAGGAAAAGTGCCTTTTTGCAATGTGATCCATTGTTCCAATGTATCTTTGCAGGCCTTCTGGTTTGAAAAAGATTGGGAGCATTCTTCTCAAATTGACTGCTTCTTCTGTTGCTGAGGATTGGTTCGATGAAGGGAAGATCTTATCCACAAAACTAGGCCACCACATTTGAACAAGCTTGCCTTCATTTGAGAACAAGAATTTGTTACCAGAAGTGCCGCAAAATACAGCTGCTTTCTCCCCAAACAAATGTGTCTTGAAGACTTGGGATGAGTACTTTGCCACTCTTTCAAATATGAACTTTTCTGGATATCCCTTCCAGCCATTTGACAGAAATTCATAGCTTTCGCCAATTACCGGTAATCCGGTCTTCCCGGGAGGCAAGTGGCCGGAGGAAGCCGGGTTCTGTTTGATTAAGAAAAAAGGTAGCGAAATGGACAGAAGAAGTGGAAAGAGGCTAAGGACAAAAACATAGAAGATGTCCATTTGGTTAGGTTTTATTTTTGGTTGTTGCAAAATGATTTTGTATGAGGGTAGATTGAGGAGCTCCTTGTAGGGTTACTTATATAGGCATAGTTTGTACTTTTAACTTTGTTTTTCAGATCTATAACTTCTTCTTTTTTACAAAAATTAAAAAAATTAAAAAACTTTTAACTTTAAATGTTACCTTATTGGCAAAGTCTTGGGAAAGACGGCCTTTCCATAACCTTATGGAAAGGTAGGGTTTAATTAGAATAATAAAATGTTAGAGGTCTTAGTTGCAATATTAAAATTTTATTATGCAATAACCCGATTCATACAACCCGAAAATGTTATCTTCGTTTCTTCTAATTTACACTTTAAACCTTGGTCTTCCATGACTTATGGAAAGACCGTTTTTCAAGACACGGACTCTACCTTATTTTACTAACTTAAATTAAATAGTAGATGCAGTTAAGAGTGTGTTTTCTATTAGTACATGAGTATATGAATTTAAATTCTCGAAGATAAAGAAGTAGAAAAAAGTATGTAAGAAATTTCAATAAACTTAGTATATCGATACTGAATTCTGACACGAAAGCACACAATTGACGAAATGGCCTTAGGTTACACTAGAATTATTTTTTATACGGGGTTTTATATGTGGAGAAGTAAGAACCAAATGAAAATGTAATAAGTGTCAAATTCCCGTTACAAAATAAATAGAGGAAAACATGATTGAATTTAATTTTAACTATTTAATAACAATTGTCAAATTTTCATGTGCTACAGAATCCCCAAAAAAAATTCCAAGTAGGTCACACTGGATGATACCTTTCCTGTGAAACGAGGTCACTTTTGTTCGTATGGCCAATTGTTTTCCCTTGAACTGTAAATGAAACATGGCCATTCAATTCAGTAGTACTTATATTCTAGCAAATTAAATTAGCTGGATAATTAATACAAGATTGAAATTTCCCACCCAATTTAGAGACTGAAAATTAATAACCTCTAGGTTTAGCTAATCTTATTAATATTGTGTGATCTATTTGTACCTCATTTCCCCTTTTTTTGTATAATTTAAACGTAGAATACAGTAATGCCTGATTAAGATTCCAGTCTAGGTTACACTCACACTAGATGACGATTTTAAAATAAGAAATGAGAATATCTATTCATATGTTTCTTATATATAAATATCTTCTTGCTTATGTTAATAGATAAATTCTTCTTTTCTATTGTTAACTAATTCTATTTAGCATACATATTGTTTTTCTTAATCAACAAACATTACATTTAGGTGATTAGGTCTTGTTTTTAAACCTATGGGAAATACTTTGAGATTTTAATTAGTAACCTTTAGACGATTTTTTCCACTTAAATTATTCAAATAAATCCAGTGGGTTCTATTTTGCAGCATTGAGTTAATGGGTAATGAAGGTGGTGATTTACCGTCGGTGATGCGAATGATAGTGCAGAGAGCGGCGGTGGTGGCGCGTAAATATTAGTACTCCATCTGTCCCGGTTCAAGCTGCACACTTTTTGGTCAACTTTCTCAAGACACATTTGACCATAAATTTTAACAAGTATATAGATACAAATATCATTATGTGAGGTATCATTGGATTCCCTACATGATGTATTTTCTAAACATCACATTTTTAATACACCATTATTATACATAAATAATGTTATCGTTGGTCAAATATAGTATGAGAAAGTTAACCAAAAAGTGTGCTATTTGAATTGAAACAGAGGGAGTATATCACATCATCGAAAAATTAAAACCACCCCCTTCTTATTCTGTAGAAATGGCTGGGATGGAGGGGGTATAACTTATAAGGAGTGTACTCTTTCCGCCCCAATTTAAACTAAAAAATATATATAATGGTCAGTCTCCGTTCAGGAGAAATATAATACTATATATAATGGTCAGTCTCCGTTCAGGTGAACATTTATATTTCTCATCCTCTATTTATTCAATTATTTTCTTTTACCTCATCCCTATACTTAGATCTTATTCTATCGAGTTTATTTAAACTTAAATGAAATGAATTATACTAAATTAACAATAAGTTTATTAAAATTAGTAATAACGTAACTATCTTAATCTAAATCATCAAATAAATTTTTTATTGAATTGAACTAAATTAAATTAAACTAAAATTTTGATAAATTCTGGACAACCCTAACTTATTCTCATTTGCTCATTATTATTAGATTGTAAAAATGTAAATATTTAGTTACCTGGAATAGCATTGTAGTAGATATTGTATAACTCTCTTGTATAATATATTTATACTAAATGATAATGAATTGCCCATACGTGATTACACAACCTAACATGATATCAGATCCCACGGGCCCGTGACCTAGTGGTGGAAAAATAGACCGAATACCGTGGGTCAAGCGGATTGTCTATTTTTAAATTTGGATGGGTATGGGTAAAGTGGGTAATGAGTCAAATAAGTAAGGAAAAAATATGGGTCCGGCGAATTGAGGTTGCGGATTGACCGCGGATCTACTCAAATGGGTAAAAATCCGCAGGTTTACCCATATGAGTTGGTATATAAATCTGTATGGATCAATATATGAGTTGAAATCCACGGGTTTACCCATTTGAGTTTGTACATAAACTCATATGGGTTGAAACCCGCGGGTTTTACCCATATGGGTTGGTATATAAATTCACACGGGTTTGCCCATTTTTTACCCTTGAGTTGAATGATTTTTTACTCATGGGTTGAGCGAGTTTCTACCCAACCATTTTTTACCCGTAATAAAATGGGCATACCCATATTTTTAAATACCCATATTACCTAACTCACATTTGACTCGTCCGCCCATTTGCCACCCCTACCGGAACCCCTTTATATCCACGTTTGCGCTATGGGTAATGCCGCTGCACGTGAGAGGGGCGTGTTAGAGTCCCACATCGGTGATTGACAGAGTTACGACTGAATATATAAGATCATGGGTTACCCATACTTAGTACTGATTGGTTCCATGATCTGAGTCATGATTATAATAATTATTAGAACCTATGCTAAAAGTAGGGAAGCCAGAAAGTCTGATGGAGACAAGGGTGAAAAATAGAAGGGTCAAGGGTGAAAGTCGGAAAAACTTAAAACTGAATATATTGTATTTCGTATTTAAATTATTTGCATAAGAGATGGTGAAACGAGTAAAAAAAAACTGAAAAAAGTCTGTGGTTATATATAGCTGGAGTAATTACAACGCCAACAACTTAATAAATTACGGCCCGCGCGCACGGATGAAATCGCGGTAAAAAGGTCAAAAGAGGCGTGCTAGGCTACAATTAACCTCAAATTTTGTGCTAACAAAGTATTTAATTAACATGATCATGATACTCTAGTATACTAGTGTTAATTGGTAAAATTAATTAATTAATTACTGGTTTCCAGAGAAAGATGGACGGGTGAGTAGAGACGGATGAGTAGACAATGATCACGTGTTTTGGTATATGGAGACATACTACAAAGAAGGCCCCCCTCTCTCTCTGCTAACTACACCAAACTTAAACACTTATAATTTTGCGTAATTATTGATATCTAAAGAATCCCTTACGACTCTCGACACAGACAGTGCGAATCCAAACCAGATCATAGGTCTCGTTTTTTCCCATTTTTATACATCATAAACCGCCTCCAGAATAAATTATTATAGCATTATTATTGGAGAAAAATACGCATGAAATAATTCAATTCAACTTATGATTTATTCTGTTACAGTTGGTTTTATCATACACTATCATA
>JAULKJ010294213.1:0-12044 GCA_032355405.1 Rubia balearica | reverse complement strand
GAGAAGAAGATGATACAAAAGTTGAAATTATGACCTTCACAAAACAAAGTGGAATGGTGGAAATAAACTGCTCTTGCAAAACTTTTGAAGAAAGAGGTATATAATGGCGAAATATAATATACATGTTATCTCTTATGTTAATGTCTTTAGTTCTTCTGTTTGGATCATTAGCTCTAAGTTCATTCCTTCACCTTTTTTAAGCATGTTTCATTGCAAGTTTATGATATTACATCTTATATACATGTCATTAGTTCTTCATTTTCATATTTAAATTTAAAATTCAAGACATTTTATGCTTTAGAGCTTTAGTTAGGATGATTATCTTATTAACTTGTATATATGCATGGTTATTTTTTTATGCAAGGAATGCTCTGCTTTCAATGTATCCGAATATTGCGCATCAAATCAAACCGTGAGATACCATCACAATACATTCTGAAGCGATGGAAAAAGCTTGCTAAAATACAAGTATGGGATAAACTGAAAACAGCACAAGAAAATCAAGAAATGGACAAAATCGAACACAAAGTTAAACGGCGACACCAAATGGCAAGATACTACTACAATCTGGTCCTAAAATGTGAAGGTGACATAGAAACCCAGAAAATTCTTGAAGAAATCTTCAAAAAAGACAATGAAAAGGTAGAGGAAATTCTTGTTTTAAAAACTACAAGGAACGTGAAAATTTAAGCAGCGTAGTAGAATCTTCTATCACTAAACCACCAACAATCCAAGATCCATCTCCCACAAAGACAAAAGGAAAAAGTAAGAGAATTGAAGGATGGAAGCAAAGAAAGAAACCAAAGACATAGGAGTTTGGTACAAAGACACCAAAGCAGCAAGTCTAGACCTATGAGATTCAATTTTACATTGTATTTACATTATTATTATTATGTAAAATTAACTTAAATTCAGAGACTAATCATTTAAATTTCTCTTCAACTGCTTTATAAATCTGAACTAACGATTGTAGTTTAATTAAATAAAAATATCTACAACCAAGTAACCTGTGTTTGAAAATAATGAACTACTGTTAGAATAAGTAAATTAAAATATGAGGGTCGAAATGTGAACCACAACACATTGTTAGAAAATTTCTATTTTTTGAATTAATCAAATAAATAACCGAACTATATACAAAAATAACCGAACTATATTCCTAAAAGACACCTGACTATAAACTGAACAAAACATTAAGTAACAATTAGAAAATATTTAAAATTTGGTAAAGCAAAATTTCAACATAAAATATATCATCTCTAGAAAACCTGTTAAACTTTAATAACAAAATAAATCTATAAACAATAGACTATTCAGTAAATAAATTAAAGAGAAAGGGAAAGAGGGGGTCACCTAGTTTGATACCTCTTGTTGATTTGAAAACCCCTACAGGTTTCCCATTGATTAAAACAGAAAAAAGAAGCATTTGATATGTTCTTAAGGATTGTATGTACAAACTGTCCATGAAATCCGAAGGCGAGAAGAATAGAATTCAGAAAACTCCAACTCACTATACCAAAAGCTTTCATTAAGTCAAGTTTGATAATATAGTTAGGTGATCTATATTTATTGTCTAGAAATTTAACCATATCTTGGAGGTAAATGACATTATCTGAGATATCTTTATTTTAAAAAAATTGATTAGGGGAGATTAATTTACTCATGAGTGGTTTCATCCTCTCAGTAATGAGTTTAGAAAAGATCTTATTAGTGACATTAGATAATGGATTGGTATAAAATCATTAAAAGAAGAGGGTGTAGGTTTTTTAGGAATGATAGTTATCCAAGTACTACTAATACCATTTGGAATAGTAGAAGAAGATAAAAAATCATTTGCAACTATTAGAAGATCATGTGAAATGGTATCCCATGATTTAATAAAAAAGCTAATAGAAAAACCAACAGGTTCAGGGCTACTGTTTTTATCTAAACTGAAAACAATCCATTTCATTTCATCCATGCCTATAGGTTGCAATAGTTTCCTATTATCCTCAGAATTAATAATCCTGGGAATTTGGCCTAGGAAAGTAGAATAATACGGACCTGCTGATGGATTAGGGTCTTCACTTAGTAACCTTTTATAGAAGTTAACAGCTTCCAGTTCAATTTGTTCATTATTATCTAACCAAACCCCTTGAGAGTTCTTAATTTTAGTGATACGTAATCTACACCTTCTTCCCTTAATAGTGTTATGAAAGTATTTGTGTTATCATCCCCTTGAGCTAACCATTTAACCTTAGATTTCTATTTCCAGAATTTTTTTGGTTCTTTACGAGCCCTTATTAAATCTTCTCTACATTTGTTAAGTTCAATAAGAGTCCTTTGAGTATGAGACTGGTCATATTGTATTTCAGCAAGTCTAAGAATCTCTTTAGCCTTATCAACATTTGTTTCAATATTCGCAAAGGTTAGCTTATTCCAAGTTTTAATCACCTTTTTAACTCTAACCAATTTGAGATACAATCCTAACATACCTGCTTGGTGTATTGGGACATCCCGGTTAGATTTTATCAAAGGATTGAAATCAGTTCTATTATACCATGCATTAATAAACCTAAAGGGTTTATGAATTGATGGTGTAGAAGAGCCTATAGACAGAAACATAGGGGCATGATCTGATGTCTGTCTATTTAAAATCTGAATAGAGGAATTAGGGAAAGTAGATATCCAATCAGCTGTACATAAACCTCTATCTAAACTTTTTGATGTTGGTTTCATTAGTCTTAAATTAGACCATGTAAGCATTTTACCTACAATGTTAATTTCCTGTAACTCCTTCTTATTATTAAATTGATTAAATTCAAAGATGCTAGCTTTATTAGGATTTGATGGACTTCTATATTCAGAAACATAAGTAATAGCATTAAAATCACCAATGAAAAGGGCATTTAGGGTTTGGAGGGATAACAAATCAGACCAAAGAGTTAGTCTTTCTATTCTAGTTCTTAGTCCATAGATAAATATAGCTTCCATAGAAATATTTAGTATTGGACTAGAAATTTGAACAAAAAGGAACTATTGATGATCCATATTAAGAAGAACCTGAATATTATCCTTCCAAAATAACCAAATTTGGCCAGTATTAGAGTGCATAAAATTAGAATAACCAAGGTCCAGCATGTAGTTGTTGGAGGAATTATTTTCATGCATAGGTTCTATGATGCACAATAAATGAAAATTATGTTTTCTAATTAAGCTCTTAAGTCTTAACATAGAAGTATCCATGTCTCTAATGAAAAATTAAGTTTGATTATGACCCGAATCGAGTTCCGAACTCGGAACTCCTTTTAAAAGTGGTTATTTTTCAATCAAGACACTTCCTCCTTAGAGAAAATCGATTAAAGGCGGTTCTACTGTAGAACCTCCTTTAATCCAATGCCTTTGTTGGCCCACTATATAAACCAAAAAACTAAATCCAGCCCAAGTCCATGCCTTAGTTTATTTTCCCATTTTTCACTCCCTTCCCATTTCCAGCCCTCACCCTAACCCCTAAATCAAGCCACCGTTGCCTTCCTCTCACTCCCTCTCCCTCTCCCTCTCACCTCCCTTACTCTCCATCCACCGAGAATCATTTCCAGTGTTCCTCCCTCTCGCCCCCCTCTCCGTCATTTTGCATCGATCCTTCCTTGCAGACGCATCTTTTGCATCGTCTCCACCACGCCAGCCGTATCTTCGATCCAGCCGTGTAGCCTATGCCGCTTCGCCGCCGTGTCAGACACGTTTCCTCCACCACCTCATCCGCGTCGCCTCCATCGGGTAGTCGCATCACCTCCATCGCTCCTCCCTCCGCTCCACCTCGCCGGAAAAGTTGAGTATTTTTTTTTGTTTTTCTGTAAAGAAATCTGTATTGTATTCTTTAATAGGACATTTCTCCACTAGTGCGTAGTTGTAGTTATAAATAAAATTATGAATAAAACACAAATTTTTTATTTTATTAATTTCAAAATAACCCCATCTAATGCTTAGACGGTCTAAAACAAAATTGTATTAGCGACCAAAGACTAAGTTAAACATGCCCTTTTTCACAACAACATTTTTTTTGCCAATTTGACTCTCTCTCTCTCTATATATATATATATATTAAATAATAGTAGATTCGTTGTTGACAACTACCAATTTATTTCCACTTAATTGGTACACATAACTTATCTGCCTTAATTAGCTCTAGTACATACTAATTTCATATTACGAATTTGTTGAGTGATGAGACGTCAAATGCATCTATTTTTTGAATTATTTAACATCTCTTTTGTTATTTTTTGTTAGAAGATTGCTATATTTTGGTAGGTTTACATCATAAGGGGTTAGATGATCATTTTCAGTTTACATATCTAAATCCTGCGTTTTGTAACTTATTTTAAGTCTATTTACATATCTAAATCCTTCGTTTTGTAACTTATTTTAAGTCTAATGAATTTGTTTCATTATGAGTGATGTGCTCATGTAATCATTTTAGCACATTTGATACTCATACTTGTAATAAATTAGGTTTTTATGTAAGGATAATGGATGCTTTGTAAGAAGGTGTTTGTGGAATGCTATTCATGAGCATGCTCATGATGAAAAGAGTGAAGAATGAAGATTCGCAAAGGAAAAAAGAGTTTAAAAGTGAAGGCCAATACAATTTTGTAGAAGAAAAGATCTAGATTGAAGAAAGAAGACCGGCCGACTGACTGATCGGGTGAAGAAGATCGGAGCAGCCCGTGCCCTTAGACTTGCGCCCTAGAGCAAAGGGGGAGCACACCCCCTCGGACACCGTTCGAGTGCCCTGCTCGCCAGGCGTACAGCCGTGCGCGGGTTGATGTCAGCCGTGCCTAATTGAGCGGCTCCCGACCCATGCGGTCTGCTACTTTTTTGACTTTTTCTTGGCCACATCTTGGACTATAAATACCTTCTATCTTATCCTCTCATATAACTTTATCTTGGCCAAAAATACCCTTCCCAAAACCCCAGTTCTTCATTTTCTCTTCATCTTTTCCTTCTTTATTTTGTACGATTGGGATTCGTAGTATGATTGTATTATCTAAACACTTAATCTTGGGAGCAATTGATTGAGGCTTCCTTGCCCATGTCTTGAGAATCATTTCTATTTATTTAATGCTTTGTCTATTGTACATATATGAAACTTTAGTGTTGGTTGTTGGCATCATTTATGTGATTTGAAGTTTGATGATATGAAATGCTTGTATGATGCTTGTTAGGAGTTGATGAAAGTAGCTAATTTCTCCTCTTTTGACATGGAATCCAAGAGCACGAGTTAGAGCTTCTAATTGGGTTTATGATGTTATAATTGATAGATGAATATGATGATGTTGAATCCTTTGTGATATTTATTATAAGGTAGCAAGTAGGAGAAGTAATTGAATGTTGAAGATTCTTGGCTAATCTTAGTAAATGCATAAATTGGCTCAATTCTTAGACATTTTGTTTAGTGTTTATTGGTATTACCAAGCTTGTTGATTCATCGTACATAATGTCATTAATGAGATATCTTTATGTGTTTCTCGACTAAAGGAGTCATTAGTGACGTTTACAAGTCTTGTAAACTACTACCAAAGAAGAATGGATGGTTTATCTTCATAAGAAGTAGTCAAAGTAGTAAATAGGTTGTAGATTCAAGGATAGATAAGAGGCTCGGAAGTGGAAATCTATTGTGCCCAAGGTTCCGTAATTTGTGTTTAATTCACTCTATAGTTCGTTTTATGGTTAGCTTAATCTCTTGTTTATGATAGCATCTTTGTCTTTTGATTTAAAAAACTTAGAAAAACCAACCCCTACCACTTGCTTTTACATATCTATATCTATGTTTATGTCCACCTTATATGCATGAACCCTGAGGAAAATCCCACTTCTTCTCGAACGACCCCGATTTGCCAATATCTACTTAGTTTCATTTAGGAAGCACTTTAGGGCTATAAATTGTACTTTTGAGAGGGATGGCGACGACCTCCCTTTTAGATTTCCACATTGAGGTTTTAAAGAACAAATGTCTAAAGTCTTGTATTAATTGGTTTTAACATGAAAACCCAAGATATTGGACTGTAGAGTATCATCACATTTGCTCGTCAGGGAGCATATTGAAATTTTCACATCGGTTTCTCTTGAAGACCTCTGGGTAACTTCACTTAACACAAATTGATTTTAAAATGGAAGATCAATCTACCTTGAAATTTAACAACATTGTTGAAACGAAGATACAATGGTCCTAGAAATATACAAATTATTTAGGATATAATTTAAATTCTAGCAAGCACTAAAGATGCACGATGTACATTGAAATTTTATAAAATTGCTGAAACGAAGCTACAGTGTCTCCAGAAATATAAAAATTATTTAGGACATAAATTAAATACTAGCCTGCACTAATGATGCACACATACAAATTAGAAAGTAACGTCGTAAATATTTTTTTAAAAAAATCCGAAATTGCTCTTGTGCATTCATTGAAGCCACATTATACAATTACTGGCTCTTCTAGAATCAATCCACTCATCTCTATAAACAAACATGTTACATCCTTTTATTTGCACCGACGTACCCTAGCTAGCACATGTTTATCGAAAGTTTTTTTAAAACCTATTAGGGCACAGAAAATCAAGGTGTCCAAGAGAACCAGAAAAAGTTGCACCCCAGAAAAAGTTGTAATCCGAAGGGGAGCAAACAATAATGAGGGCTATTCCCTTTTGGCTAGGTACTGGTACGGCAATCCGGATCCTACTCGAGAGAAAGAAAAGAAGGATTGATTCAATGTTGTTAAATCAAGGTGCATAATACCGTTCATGATAACTTCCTTTTCTATTTAATAAAAATAATACTATCAAGTTTAAGGTATACGACAAAATCAAGGTGTTTCACAGTTATCATTTTTATTACTTCGTTGATTATATGCATAATCTACTGATGAAGTTTATTTTATTTGATAATATTCTACCATTCATGAATGCTTTGCTTTGTTCAATAATCCAGTTCAATGACAATTTATAGATACTGTAATTTATTTTTTGGTAAATGATTGGGCGTTAAAAGTTCGAATGTTGGGCGTTAAAAGTGCGAATATTGGGCGTTAAAGTACAGATCCAAATAAAAATAGCAATTGAATGCACAAATGATGCACTTGCACTCAGTTTAATTTCCCAGAATATTACAGCAACAATAGGTAATTGATGTGGTATTCCTCCTCTACGCTTTTTGGAATTCTCCCACGTACCGTTATCTTTGCTTACCTTTTAAAGGCTCTGAATTGAGTTATCTAATTTCGTCACTATTCTTCTTCATCTCTTATTTATCAGTTGACCCCATTCACTTTAGTTTGGTAGCTTTCCATGCTCAGCCTCATGAAATTAGCGTAGAGCTCTTTGACCTCCGTGGCATAAGTGGGCTTGTCGAGGCAAATCAAACAGTTCATTCCCGATGGATTAAAGGGTTTATGAACACAACTAGGTGGATCCGCTCCACGTCCTCGGCCTTGATCAACCTCACCTCCTTGATCCTTCTTTTCCTGATCATTTGGTATCACCTTTCGTTCTCCTCCTCGAAGAAATGTATGTGGTCAAAGGTAAGGGCTGCAGGAGCGGGGTGCGCTACAAGAAACATGACCTATTATTTGACCCCCCTTTACCTTGGTTTTTTGGCTCAGGTCAAATAATCGAGGTAAAAGGCTTTTTTTTATCTCGGTTAATATTTTTTTCAATGTAAATAGTATTTTTTCACCTCGGTTAAAAATAATAATAGATTTTTCCCCGGTTATTATATTAACCGAAGTAAAAGGGGCCAAAAAGGAAGTAAATAACCTTAATGAATAGCGTGCGACGTCGCATGAGATGTATTAAAATGGTTTCCATAATCGCGTATTACTTCATTTTCAATAACATATCGTGCGATGGACGACCGACGTCGTAGATAAGTAAAGATAGAACTTTTAGATGATAAAGTTGAGAAGGATTGACTTTGAAAATGAGGAAGTATTATTTTAAAATTCAATAAGGTAAGTTTTGTTATGTTACGATTGGAAATTATGGAATAATATGGAAAGCCACCACCAAGAAGTAAAGATTTAAGGGTGGCAGAAACAAAGTAAATTAAAAATAAAGTCGGGGCGATACGCATTTCTCCGGTTTGACATTTCTCTCTCCTCTCAATGTCCTATTGTCCATTTAGGTTTTTGAGAATGTAAAAGGACAGTTAGTTTATTTTATGAAAATGATTGATTTCAATTTACAAAAGTATTTGTTTAATGTTTTTGAATTAACACATTGTAGAAAATGGTGTTGAATGTTACGGTTGGAAATGGTTTTAGAAATCATGCACAGATCAAATCGCACAAATAGTCAATTACATATTGTTCAAATAATGTAGTAAATTTATTAGAAAAGCTTCAATCCTAAAAATATTAGAAAAAATCTTCACAAATCCTTACAAATAATTACATAAAACTTGGGATATTAATAATAATTGTCTCATTTTCAATATTAGAATAGAAATTACAATAAACTCAATCCGCTCGCAATATGATAATCTTTAACACAACCGGTCCCTAGCTTCTATGACCTCGAACAACAAGGGGTCTCCAATATTCAGGTTGTTGCCGAAAATGAACTCAACCTTTCGGGAACATGGCCTTGATCTTCCCTTGGCCTAAGTAGTTCATGCGCCACTCTTTCCAGTAGAATCTCAGCACAACGGGGATCTTCTCATTCGGTAGAAGTGGTACAATTTCCCTCAGGATGTACTAATTCGGAAAAATCATTATGAATATATATAAATATGCAATTAAAAAAAATAGTATTAACTGAAAATAAAATAATATCATGCTTTTCTTTATTAGCTACTTTCAATCCTTACCAAAGTTGGGTTTTTCCCTAAGTTCTGCTACTTCAAGGTGCAGTGGAAACACGGGCTATCCTTTGCCACTGTATGGTGTTCAAGCTCAAACACCACAGGTTTGAGGTTTCTCCATTATGTGAAGAACTGTTCATATGAATCACTAGACATTAGGAAGTGATTGGGATGATGTGGAAAAAAACTCGTGATATAAAGGATAGCCAATGAGAAAATAAATTAACTCGCGAAAAAGTGATTAGATCACGATAAATTGAATGTCTCACAATATGAAAATATGGCTTGTGTGTATCACTCATGTCATAAACGCGCCTTCAATAGGACGCGCGTGTGAATCTTACGTGCCGTTGTTGCTGCTCCTGTGTGCTTTTAGTGCGGCAAAAATATTCTTCTTCGTTGGAACTTCCGCTGAACTCCTTCTTCCTCACTGTACCTATTTTTGCAGATGCTACCGGAGATCGGTGAAGATTATTGCTGACGAGGCCGGAGAACTGATGAAGATCAAGGAAACGCATATGAGTACCTAACCGGTCAATGGGTAAAAGGCATAAATCGGTCAGAGAAGATGAAGCAACTGGATCTGACGGTAAGTGAAATAGAGGCCTCCAACGGCGGAGATCGGAGCGGCAAAGTAGGCTAGAGAAATTGAGACCAACGTGAGTGGTGGCAGATGATTTTCTCATTTCTATTTTTTTTAAAAATAAATTTAGCAAGAATGGATTCTTTTCTGTAGGTCGGTTGAGCACCCATAGATGTATTTTCTTGCTCCGAAAATAAAATAAGGATATGAAGGTACCAATCGATATCCCCCCTACGATACCAAGTGATGCCGACTGATTTGGTGGTCGTTGAAACTTTCGCAATGCTTTGATACCAACTGATATGAATCTCCCTGCGAAGTCTTTGGATTGCGGAATTTTAGATCTTTGACTAAACGAGAGATTTTTGCAAACCCTAGTATAGCCGTACAAACTAATCAAAACTAGCCCTCAGGATCTTGAACGAATATTAAAGCCAACTAGCCCACAAGATTGGTTCACAATTAAAAAATTTGCTCGTTGAGTCGGCTGTAGGATTAACTCATAAATAAAGGTTATTTGTTCACTAACTAGCCAGCAGGATTAGTTCTCAAAGGGTATTGATTCTTAACTAACCCGCAGGATTAAGTAACAATGAAAATTAATGCTCAAGAGCAATGAACTCAAAAATCTAATTTTTTTATTGATAATAATGCTGTATAATTTCGTGGATGGCCTCCCCTATTCATAGGATATAATTTGGCTAGTGCAAATAGAAACTGAAAAGAACTATGACAACTTTAAAAAGCTAAAATCACATCTAACTATAATACCTAATTTAAATCTAAATGATGACCATATTCATCCATGTAAATCAATCCAAATATTGGATGAATTCTTGAATGAATTTACCTTATCTAAATATACCAAATCTAATTCTAATCAAAATAAAATTGAATATTCTAAACACTAATTAAAATATTACAAAACTCTTCTAAGCCAGCCTGGTAGAGTTTATGGCTTCATTAATAAATAATAAAAATTAACTAAAATTATCATACCCCCTCATTAAAAAATTCAGACTAAACTAAGAAAAATATAATAAATGAAAATTTTGATATCGTATGAACTTTATTAAAACATTTTTTTGATAAAGTGTACATATGTATTAGTAAATGTATATGTAATATGGTAAAATACTTGGAAAAAAGGGCAATTTGACGATCCTTCACCAACCATTAGTTCTGCCTATAAATTGAAAATGTTTAGGGCAAACTAGCCTTACAAAAACAACGTGCGACGTCGACCATGTGTTGCAGAAACATGTCAGTCCGAACTAGTGGCTTAGTCGACGTGTCCCAGCAACGTCGCCGGTTAGTCGGCAAGACCGATATTATGACTGATGCTGGGACAAGATCGCAGAAAGAAATTTAATGTTAACTTAAATGCCTACATTCAACGTCGTTTATCCATCGGTGTTACCAATGGATAAATTGAGACGACTGTGACGTCTCATGCAAACCTTTAAATAAGAATTTGTGACATCACACACTATTCACATTAACCAAATGGCATGAGACTGGAGACCGACTTTGTATGTATCTGAGACAGGAACATGCAAAAAAATGAAATCCCTAAAAAAAAGATGCATTAAGAAGGCAAAATTACAAAAAAAATGTCCTAAAACAAACCATAACAAATCTCTAAGAAAACTTAGGTTTACATTTAAGAAAATTTAACTTTCTAAAAAATTCGGGTAAGAACTAGAAAACCAAAAATAAAACACATACAAAAAGCATAGATTAAACTAGGTGAAGTAACATTTACAAAAAATTAGGCACTACAAGAGTAGAACTTCATACCTTCGTCAGAGAAGAAGAGTAAAGGGGTGGAGAGACTCATGGCATTTGAGGGAAACTTGGAAATGATAAGTTTAAACTGATTCTGAGGAACCCTTTATTTATAATCAATTGGGGACGAAGTCGTTTTGGGACCTTGTGTTGTCTGCCTTGGTCAGTGTGATGTTGCACGTATATAGTTTGAGTCGACGAATGACCAACTCTTTAGCGACATTCGGATGTTAGTGGGCCAAAAAAATAAGCCCGCTAGCATAAAAAATTAGCCCACCAAGGACTAATACGAATATTTTCATCCCCAAAACACTAAAATACGGCAACGTAACATTTTTTGGTTGTGTGAACCATTTTAGTCCACCACCAAAGGAAATAGTCGGTGAACAATTTGAATATATTAAAAAAGACTGGTGAACACAAATATTTTCTATTTTAAAAATGGTTGAAAATAATTAATCATTACACACGAGTCTTTTTTTAGTTTTATGTATGATCGTAACATAAAAATTTGATTTCATATGGTAGATTAAATATTAATGATTCAATAACATAAAAATAACATTTAATAAATAGATTCAAGATTAAATTAGATAAACATCACATTCAACAAAATAGTGTTAATGTTACTGATGTTTGTCATAATTTGCTACGTATCTTAAGTACTAATAGGGTAGGATGATGACACTCAAAACTATGGGTGCTGAATCATCAACCAACTCGAAGTAGAGCGTGTCCACAACCTTCAGGTTCTCTCCATGAAGGAACTCACTAAAACCCTTTGGGGTCAGGGTTTTTAGCCTCCTGTTCTCCGAGTAGTGTATGTGATACTCTTTTC
>JAULKJ010294204.1:0-12044 GCA_032355405.1 Rubia balearica | reverse complement strand
TCTACCACTTTGTAAGTGGTCTTCCTTCTTCTACCATTCTTGTGAATGGTCTTCTTCAATGATAGTATCAAAATAAGCTCACATAAAAGTCTTCAAATCTTCAAAGATAGTCTTCAAAGTCTTCCAACAATTCCCTTATTACACAAAATCCTCTAGAAAAGTAATAAAAGCACAAAATTGCTCTTAACTCTCCTTAGAGAATTTCAAGGAAAAAATGCCACACATAGAGCACAAAAGTGTACAAAAGTGAATCTAAAAAGTCCCAAAATAATCGTATAAAATGGACACACCACTTGCATCTCCACCTGTTCTTCAATATCACTACTAGCTGGCGCCACAATGGACTTCACTGTGGAGTTAAGCATAGAATGTTCCTAAAAAACTGCACTCCTGCTAATTATAATTTGACTTTCAGAGGGTGACCAAATTCTATGGCCTTTTACTCTAATCCCAAAACCCACAAATATACCCGTTTTAGCTCTAATTTACCCTTATTTACATGATACTAAACTGCAGAACTAAAACCTCTCAACAAAGAATAATTAGCGGGCTTACCAGACCATGCCTCATAAGATGTTTTATAGTCAATACATGTATGTGCTCCAAGGTTAATCAGATAACATTTTGTACTTACAGCTTCCGCCCAAAATCTATTTGCTAATCTAGCATTAGAGAGCGTGCACCTCGCTCTCTTCAACAGCGTTTGATTCATTTGTTCTGCTACTCCATTCTGATGGGGAGTATCTATGACTGTATGACGGTGAGCAATTCCTTCATTCTGGCAGAATTCATTAAACTCACACAATCAAAATTCCAGACCATTATCAATTCGCAGCCTCTTGATCTTCTTCCCAGCGTGATTTTCCATCAAAGCCTTCCACTGCTTGAAATTCTTGAAATCTTCACTCTTATGTTTCATCAACATTACCCAAGTTATCCTTGAATAATCATCAATCATCGAAACAAAATACCCGTGACTTCCAATAGATTCAACTTGGGAAGGACCCCAACAATCAGAATGGATATAATTAAGTGTACGCTTTGTCCTATAGACACTCTTTGGAAACTTGTTGCGATGAAGCTTCCCAAACACACAATGCTCACAAAACTCTAGATTATGCATTGTGTGCCTACAAAGAAGATCCATTTTTTATATAATTTGCATCAATCCTTCACTGATATGGCCAAGCCTCATATACCAAAGTTTGGTCATATCCTCTTTCTGAACTTCGGATGATGCAACTGCAGTGGAACCTGACATAGTAGAACCTTGTAGATGATATAAGGTACCATGATTTATATCTTTCAGAGCAACTTGTGAACCCTTACAGATATTCATAACTCCACCTTCGCTTTGGAAACTAAAACCTTTACTATCAAGGATACTCAGTGATATCAGATTCTTTGTCATCAGTGGAACATGCCTAACCTCGTTCAAGATGCAGAAAGTGCCATCATGAGTTTGTATCCTAATTCATCGAATTCCAACCACCTTGCAGACAACACTATTGGCCATAGAAATATTTCCCTCATTTATCTACTCATAAGTTGAAAACCATTCCTTGTATGGACAAATATGGTACAATGCCCCGGACTCAAGAATCCACGCATATCTATAATGTGACTCATCATTTGCAACTAGGGCTAAATCTTCTTTAGAGCTACCATCAGTTCCTGCCAAGGCAGCATAGTCTTCCTTCTTTTCTTGCTGCCTCTTTTTCTTAGGACATTCATTTTCCAATACCCATTCTCCTTAAAATAATTACATACTACTCCGTCCCACAATGATGTTTCGAAATGAAAATGGCACAAATATTAAGAAAGTGGGGGACAAAGGCTGAAAGTGGAGGGACAAAGGCTGAAATTGGTATTTTAGGTATGGTTGTTAGACTAAAAATGGAAAGAATAGATATAGGAAGATAATTGTGAAACGTCCCAAAATGGAATTAGGAAAATCATTGTGCGACGGAGGGAGTACATAGATAGTGAAATATCTCCAAAAGTCGAATTGATACATCAAAAAGAATCTTTAGAAAGAAAAAAATTAGCATATAGAACTGTATTCAATATCAACAAAGGAAACGGGTAAAATGCATTCATACCTCTCTGTTTCTTGGTTAGTGCACATATACCCCCAGTTTTTCAAAAGTGCACATATACCCCTGGATTAGTTGTGACATAAAAACTCATACCCCTCATGCCTGAGTCCCTCGTTGACCTATTATTTTCCGGTGTTGGCCAATATTAAAATTACCAAATCAACCTCCACTTCATTTTTGAAAAGTTAAGGACCATTTTACCCTCCACTAAAGTGGGACCCACCCTTCATCAACATCGATATAAAAATGCATTGTCAAAATTTTGACTTCAAAAAAAGTGTGATCTGCACTAGGATTCGAAGCTCTTCATCCGCGACTTGGCCGGGTGAGATTTAGTTCCAATTCTAATTCCAGCGGATTTTCCTTGTCTGAGTTAGATTACTCGAATGGATTCAAGATATGGGGCGAAAATCCGAAATTGGTTTCTAACTTTTGATTTTTTAGAGGCAAAACAATCATTTCATTTGAGTCCGATAATGACCAAAATTGACCAATTTTTCAGATGTCACCAGGGGTACAAATGCGCTTTCAAAAGACTGGAGGGTACGTGTGCACAAAACAAGGAACTGGGGAGTATAAATGCACATTTTTCGCATTATTATATGATATTATTGTTGAATTAATCGTAATATAGCATTAAATTACTAGTTTGAATTCCAAAAATTAACATCTAAATATATAATACTCAAGTAAATGCTAAATTTGATTATTCATTACCAAGTAAAAAAAGTATTGTGTATATTTACTTTCATTTTTTTTAATGACCATGACAACAAAACATAATACTTCATCCGTCTCATAATAATTGACTCATTTATTTTTTACTTTGTATTTTATGCAAGTTGGTGTGGCTGAGAATAATTGAGAAAAAGTTAGGATATTTTGGAAATACGGTGGCCCAGTCAAAAAGTTGTTGAATTTAAAGCTATTGTTGGAATTTTACAACACATTTTTTTTACCATTTTGAGTAAGAATTAAAAAGTGTCATTTTATGTGTGGGACGGACGAAAATAGAAAGTGAGTAAATTTATATGGGAAGAGGGAGCATTATATTATATTATATATATATATACATACATACACACTCTTCATCGCAATAATAACTTTCTATTTTTCTTTTTTTATCAATCTCACAAATAATTTTTTTTTCTTTTACAACAATGGAGTAACAACTCTTTAAAAATTCTATAACTGCAGCTATCATTTGTTAAGTTTAAAGTCATAATCAATATTTAACCTAATAATTAAATTGACCAGTCAAATTATTAAAACCCTAACCATTTGTCTAGTACCAAATTTATACTCTAACCACTTAATCCACCACCCAGAAAAGTCAGCTAACACCGTCGCTCCTCCACCCAAAATAACACTATCGTCGCTCCTCATCTTCCTACTGGTGAGTATAGGCATATCTTATTATTTTCTTGGGGTAGGTATTGATTGAATAAAAAATTAGTGATATTGTTGTTGTGGCGTGGAATAATGAGCTTATATGTATATACCAAATAACAAGGGCATCGGTTGATAAGGGTTGGAGCCAAAACTCCCTATCCGACTGAATGTCATACTAATATTAACTCTTGCGGCTAAGGTCATATTACATAATCTGTTGGGCCAAAGCCCAACCATCCAGTGTAAGATCTCCTAGTCTGAGTATATCTCCAGATTACACCTCTATTCCACGTACGGTTGTAGTACACCGAATATATTACAACTCCATTATGGTAAGACAATTATTCCTACAAGGAAAGTGAATATTTACCCTAACGTGATTAAAGGATCTCTCGAGATCCATCCCCTATAAATATCAAGGTATTCATTCATCTATTCATTGGATTCTCAATACTCAGATCAAACATTTTTTTATTTGATTTTACCATAAGAGTTTCTTCCTTCAGCACTCCCCGAGAAGTTTGTTTTGCAGGAACGATGTTAAGAAGCCAAGTTTGGCTATCATGATCACAGTTGGACACGCATCAATTGGCATATGCCCAGTGGGACCAAATTGTTAACAACTGAGAACCTTGTTTAATGGCGTCATTAGAAAACCAATGGAAAAGAACAATTCACAAAAGTCGCTTCCAGTCAGATCGATGGAGGGAACCCACTCTAGAAGGTTACTAGCTCGTCACCAAGGGTTAACCATCCAACAATGATGGATCCACCACTTTCAACCAACTAGCAGGCAACGTTCACACCATTAAGCTCCGACAATCTAGTGGATCTAGTGGTCACCACGACACCCCCTTTTAATCTCATCTCAACTGAAGCCATACACATGCCAATAATAGAAGAACTTGGAGATCCTAGGGATGGACATACAATGTCACCAACTACTAGAGAGCTAGTTTTCGAACATGAGTTCATCCAATAGTACGGGGCGAATTTTATCAAATTCCCAGAAGAGAAACACAATCATGTTACTACTGCAAGGAAAGTTGAAAGCTTCATCCATTCCCAGCCAAATCCTAATAGTGGCTACGTCCAGTATACCTTAATGAACGGGATGACGTTTGCCAATAGAGGGATGACAAGATACGCCCAGATGTAAGCGCTTACGCAGGCACAATGGAAAATGTAACCACTGCCACGGGTACCGATGTATGCATAAGGGCACGTGTTGCAGCAGCCATCGCAAACTCAAGAACCTGCTATACATCCTATGCAGTTTAACCCACCTATGCCATGAAAGCCAATCTGAACCTCGGGTCAACCATTTATTAGACGCAACAGGCCCTCATTTGTCAACCATTGTTAACTAGGAAACTGCTTTGCTACTCTAGATATCAGGGTAAATGTCGGGACCGCAGTAAATGATAAATCTAGCAAGAAAAACCACTGGCTCAAGCGATTCCCCTCCATATTACAAATGGGTATATGCTTAAACGAACACTGGCAATGCGAGAATGAGTAACATGAATCCCAACATCATTGATTGAGAGTTGGAGCATATGATCGGAACATAGGGACCTCAGTCTACTCGTTGTTTTTACTGATCATAGTAGTAACCCACTGGAATCTAACGTAGAAATTTTTTAAGTCCGAAAATTATCCCCACATATGATGGAGATTTCGATCCTGGGAAGTTTCTCATGACCTATCAATAATTAATGGCAACACGAGAAATCCCTCTTAACACCTGATGTAAGTTAGTGGGGTCATACCTCAAGTTGAAATATCTACAGTGGTTCGAATCTTTTCCCGAGGGAAGCTCACCGACTATCATGCCTTTAGACGAATCTTGCTCACGCGATTTTACCAACCGAAGAAGTTTGCCATAACGGTGACGAATCTGATGAATCTTTGGCAGAAGCCTAACGAATCAGCTGTGATCTTCGACTTGCTCCACATGGAAGAGATATTAGAACAAAATTGTCCCCATCATTATCAACGGATACATGAACGACATGACCGATGAAAATATGTACGAGAAACTAGTGGCGGATACTCCGACTACCGTGTAACAACTCTAAGTTATTGTGGAGGGATACGCCAAAGTGGAAGAAGGCACTAAGCTAAAAAAGGACAACGACATGACTGGTTGAAAGAATAGATACGAGAAACAAAAAAAGAGAGGCTTAAACACGCCCAATCCATGATTTGATTCATATATTCTTTTGAACAAATCTAGGGCCAACATCATGGCTATCAATATGCACCTTTTCCCAAAACCACCACCTTTACAGAAAATCCAAGGAGAAGGACCTCAATAAGATTATGTGATTATCATAAAGACAGAGCGTATGACACGGATGACTATTATTAGCTGAAGGTAGTGATTAAGAAATTCTAACTCAAGGGATGATAAAAGAATATCTCGACTCTCTTAGAAGGGAGGATCGCCCAAATGAAAAGAAGAAAAGCCACAATGACTCCAACCTTAAGCGAAGATAAAATAAACGTGAGTGAAGGGAGGATAGTCTCCTTTACAAAGAGAAGGATCAACACTATGCCAAAGGTAAAAAGCTAGTCTCCGCCAGTGGCAAGGTGGTTAACATAATTAATGAAATCGTTAGTGAGGGTTTTTTGAATGCCTCAATGAAGAATCAAACGCAATCTAAGATACCAGAGGAACCCAAGGACAAGCATTTCAATTTGTAAGAAACCATTAACTTTTCCAGCATTGGTGCAGTCCCTAATAACACTCCACATTCTGATCCCTTGGTGGTTTTTGCAAAGATATGAAATAACCATGTCAAGAGTGTCATTATCATTGACAGAAGCGGGGGTGAAAGTCATGTTTGCCTGGTGCTTCAATCAGTTAGGCA
This sequence comes from Rubia balearica, assembly GCA_032355405.1. Taxonomy (NCBI): domain Eukaryota; kingdom Viridiplantae; phylum Streptophyta; class Magnoliopsida; order Gentianales; family Rubiaceae; genus Rubia; species Rubia balearica. Next base: position 5,677 of record JAULKJ010294204.1, on the reverse strand, counting down.
TTGGAAGGCACACATTGTGGAATTCCATGTATTCTCTATCAGGGTTCACAGAGGACCGAATCCCTGATTGAAAAGTCAACCACCCTGTAACGATAAAAGAAGGTAACAAAAGAAAAAAGAATTTGTGCAATTTTTCTATCATTGATGCCCCATCGCCTTTCATTATCATACTCAGCCAACCTTAAATAAACCAGACCAAGGCCATTTCGTAACCTTACCATATGGTACGGAAGTTTCCAACAGAAAATGACATTGTTTCAGTGCGAGTGGCCCAACGTTGCATGATGAATGCTGGGAATGAGCTCAAAAAAATGAAATGGGTCAACTCGAGCCAGTGAACCGCGGCAATGAAGGATGCGGTCTAGGCTTAGAGATGTTCCCATAAGAAGTTGCTACATAAGGTCATGTACTCCATAAAACCACCAATATTAGTTGGGTTATAATATTGAGGAAGCTTGAGTTTTACTTTAAAACAACCCGGTACAATTCATCGCAACTTTTGCCAGACACGGTTCTCTGCTCAACTGCCTCACCTCCTTTGATCACCACAGCACCCGGAGGGTCAAGAATGGGAGAATTCCAATTGGTATCCCTATGAAATTTCTATTCATTCACAACTTCAACTGTTAGGGAGTAGAGTGAATCCCTTAATTGATCAAGGAAAGTAAGATGCATCCCTCCATCTCCATCTTGGATGGGTCACCATGAGCAGGTCTGACATCTAAAAATATAAGGAGCAAGGAGTCACCCGTACTCTCTTAGGAACATAGGGGTAAGCTTCTAAACTACCTACTCCCTCCGTTCAACTTATATTGGCACACTTTTCAGACAACTTTCTCAAGGCATGTTTGAACATAAATTTCATACAGTATATAAGTAGTAATAGTATCATGCAAGGTATCATTGGATTCTTTGTAACATGTACTTTCTAAATATCAAAATTTTACAAACGGTTATAATAGGTAACAAAAGTTATTAGTGGTCAAACATGCTTTGAGAAAATTGGGTGAAAAATGTTCCATGTATAGCTGAACGGAGTAGTAATTTTTACCATAATTCATGGCATGTTGGGCGATCGGCAGAAAGAAACTCCATAAGACCCGAGTCTTAACATCCTTGTCAAAGAATGTCCAGAGAAACTCAAATTGGTTTCTTACCTCAACAAAAGGCCGGATTCCCTCAATAGAACTCTTGTTGGATGAAAGAGTGGAACAAACGGTCAACAAATTCCTTTTCAACTTTTATGAAGTATATCATTCTGATTGAAGGGCAACTCATAGATCGGCGGCCCTATGAAAGCCAGTGACCTGGAAAATGTCAAAAACCTCCTGCCAAAATCAGAAATCCATGTAGTTGGACAAAGGATTTTGTTCTAACTCCTGTCACTAACTCCACAATTTCACCCACTTTCACTCCATAACATATGCCTTTCTTGATCACCATTTTAAGCATACAGGAACCATATTCTTATAAACAGACTAGCCAAAAGCTCAGAATGGATATAAATCATGCAAACTAAGATCCAAGCTTTGGAGAAGAATTTGGGATCTTGTTTCTTTGCTTGCTGGAAAGAAATTCATATGTTCCAAATGAATTTACAATGTTAAATGTATTCCAGGTGAATTAGTGGCTAAATACAAAGTCGGGCTTGTTGCCAAGGGATACAGTCACCTTGAATGTGTTAATTTCTTTGAAATATTTTCCATGTTGCCAAAACTTTCATTATTCAACTTTTTCTTGCTCTTGCCTCTGTTAACTCATGGTTCATACAAAAAATATATTCTAACAATGTCTTTCTTTGTAGAAGCATTAATGAAGACATTTATATGCAGCTCCTTCTGGCCTACTTTCTTCCTTCTGTTGGTCTTCTTTACAAGCTTAGAATCATGTATGGTCTTAAGCAGGCATCTTGACAATGAATATATAGTTTACATCACATCCATTATAACTTGGTTTTATTTAGCATCCTCATGATAACTGCATGTTTTTGAGGATTCCTGGTCAATCTTTCCTAGCCATTCCAGTATATATGGATGATGTGTTGCTTATTGGTTATTGTTCATCTAACACTGCTTTGTTAAAAGATCACTCCATACAACTTTTACCATCAAGGGCTTGCATGATGCGGAGTTTTTCCTTGGGATTGAGTTGGGCAGATATATTGTTGGTCTTTATCTCAGTCAAAACAACCATTTTTGAGATTATGTTTGATTGTGTTACCTCTACCACTAGTGTTTCTACTACTCTGCCAATCTCTCAGAATAATGACTCCAGGCTTCCTGATCCTGGAGTTTTCAGAAGACCGGTGGGCTGACTTCTCTATCTCAGCTTCACCTGGCGTAATGTGACTTTATCAGTTCACCAATTTAGTGAGTTTGTTCAGACCCCAACTGATAATCATCTCAAATTAGATTTGCGCATTTTTCGTTATATGATATCTTGTCCCTCTCATGGTTTATTTTATTCATCCACTCCTCATATTACTTTACATGCCTACTGTGATGCAAACCGGAACTGTTGTGTAGAAATCAGGAAGTCTATCACTGTTTTCGCTGTGTTGCTTGTATCTTCTTTCATCTCTTGGAAATCCAAGAAACAATCTACAGTGTCCAAGTCTTTAACCGAGTATGAGTATATAAGCATATTTGTGACAGAATGTGAGCTCGTGGATTAGTTTCTTGGAGTCTGATCTCCATCTATCTGCAGTTCCCTCCACCCCTTTACTGTGATAATCACACTGCTCTCCACATACAACCAATCCAGTCTTCCATGAGTACACCAATCACCTTGAAATTGACGGCTATTTGGTGTGGAATTACTATCTTGTTAGTTTCTTCTTCCCACAAAGGTTTCCACCAAGCCGATGTGTTCACTAAGATCCTTTCTGATCCAATTTTCTCCTTTTCCCTCTTTAACTTGAACTTCTATTGTTTCGCTCCAACTCAGCTTGGGGTGAGTGGTTGGGGGCTAAAGGAATATGGTGTTGTTCTTGCTCGAGCATTTGTTGTCATGCTGAAGGATTCATAATGCAAGCAAGTCTGAAACTCCTCAATTTTATGGTTGATGATCTTGATAGGAATAATGATGCGATGTCGTCCTCATTAGAAGCTTGATTATTTTGTTTGTTTATGAGTTTCTTAGAGAGTCCACATGTATGAGTCTTATTTGTTAGGGACCCAAGGGGGATAAATCCCAAACACCCACACAAGGCCAAAGTAAAACAACCAACCAAAAAATTCAAACACAAAACCAACCAACGATGGAGATAAAACTAGCCAACAAGAAAGTAAAGAGAGAAAACAACACACGATGATTTTTACGTGGAAAACCTCTGCAGTGTGAAGAGTAAAACCACGAGACTTGCAGGAGTCCACCCTATTCCTTCTCATTAAGATAAAATAAGAGAAACAAATCCAACATCGGTCTATAAAGGGTTACAACCCACCATAAGTATCATACATAAGAATAAACAACAAGAGTAGCAAAAAGTGTAAGATATCACTACAAAAGTGCCACTCGAGTTGCGATATCTCTCAAACCAGAGCACAAACTAACGATCCAACCGTCCAAATTGAAACCCTATGAGTCCCTGAACACGTTGACCAAATTTCAGCGAAATCGAACAATGTTTACTCTTCGATCCAACCTCCCAATCATGAATGCTCTCACAAAAACGGAAAGATTTTCAACTCACTCAAGAACTCTCAACTTTCTTGCGTTTTTATGTTCTTGTAGTTTGTTGTGTCATTCTCTCCAAGCTCTGAAACCCTTTTATATGTGCACATAGCCTACACCCAAAAGTCACCATAAACTCTTCTCATAAAAGAGCTAATAACAAAGAGACACTTGAGCTTTCCGAAAAGGCATACCAAATGTCTAAGACACACCAATGGACTGGACATTCATGCACCTCATAATGTATGAATCTAACATTATTAGCTATGCTAAAGGAGGAACACGTAACCTATAATTTTACTAATGGAACAATATGATGTGTTAAATTTCGTCCTCCCTCCAGATTTGCTTCACAATCTCTATCTTTTTACATACTTAATTCCGTATTATTTTATCAAATAAATAGCAGTCGATTGCGTAATTCACAACTTGATTGATCTACGAAAGAGATTTAAACTAAGAATTTATTTAAATAGCTGAGGACACCGACTATTTAAATGAATAGAATGTGATATTAACGTGTAATTTAATTAATTTAATGTAATTTATAAAAAATAATTTTAAAACCCATGCTCTATTATTACCTATAGGTTCAAAGTCTCATTTAACCCGAAGCCATCCGTTCTCGTACAACCAAGATTTTTTAATAGATTCCATCTTCCTTCTGCACCTTCCTCCTTCCCCGTCAAAACAACTCTACCTCCACACCGCCTCCGACACCATGGATCGCCGAAACTGTTACACTTGTCTCTCCATTGCATCAATCCTTTGCTTATTTTCTCTTCAATTTGCGGTGATTTCCCTGACTTCCGTTTCTCTTCGCAAATAAGGCGTCGTTAATCCCGACAATCTCTAACTTTCTTTGTTTTTTTTATCAATTGTGATGTACAGATCACTGCTGAAGCTTCATCAGTAGTGTTCATAGATAGTCCGACTCATCAATATCTTCGCGCGCAATCAGAGCCCGATGCTTTATCCGAGGTTTATTTAAGCAGCTTTTCTAAAGTTCCTATAATAATTTTTCGATTTTTTATTGACATATGTTATATTGAGCTTAGAAATTAAAGGTTTTAGTATATTGTACTGTTCGGATGCCCGTATGAGGCATTGGAGTTTTATTCTGTAAGGAGATGCAAAAGAAGAACAATAACTAGTTTGTCAAACATTAATATAGTTGTGGTCCTGGAAGATTTTGAAAATCATGAACTCAGAGCATTTTATTGGATTAAAGTTCAGTCTTTTAGAAAGACACTATGCCCAATCTTTGTATTCTCATGTATTTCAGTTCACTGTCTTCGACCTAATGCAAGATGTTTATTTCTTTGTAGTTTTGGAGTTGTGTTGCAAGAGTTTACTTATGCTTATTGTTTTTGCAGAATGACTCGATGTCACTGTCAGAGGTCGGGGCAGCGGTGTCTGTTTTGCTTGGTTTTGCACCTCCTTCTACACTTACGGCTGCTGGTTCCTCTAAGGTAGAAACATAACCAAGAGTCTTCAATTTCGTAAGAAGCATCAATTTCTTTTACTTTTGCGAACGTAAGAGAGCAAACATTGTTTTGCAGATCAATAAAGTGCTCTTACCCAATCCCTTCGATAGGCCTCGAGCTGTCTTTGCTCTTGAAGTTACCGGTGTAGAAGGTTAGTGGAGTAAGATTTTAACAGCTGGAGAAAGTTTGCAAATTGATGTTTCGTCAACAAGGTAATTCTAGGATAATCGATCTTTTTCGTACAGATTCTCAACTTCTCGGAGATGCCAATTTCGGTGATGCAGTTAAAAGCAAGGTTGTTAGTGAAGAAAATCAAGCTAATATTTATGTTCCAGGTAACTGCTTAAGTAATTCTGTTCAATGGTCCTGTTCTTTTTGAATTTTTCATGAGTGATAAACACTACAAATATGTCTGCAGATGAGGATGAAGTATCATCAATCTCTTTAGATGACATCCCAATTTCTGATTCTGATGCACTGTCCTCAGATAAAGAACTCAATGAATTTGTGAGTTG
>JAULKJ010294194.1:0-12046 GCA_032355405.1 Rubia balearica | reverse complement strand
TGTAAATTAGAAGAAATCAAGATAAAATTTTCGGGTTGCATGAATCGGGTTATAAACTTTATAACTACTACACGTTGTATAGTAAAATTTTAATGTTGCAACTAAGACCTTTTACCTTTTATTATTTTAATTAAACTCCGTCTTTCCCAACACTTTGCCTCTGTATAATAGTTAGTTATTATTAGAGGTTGGTTGGCTTAAATGTGAGTTCCACTTATTGTAATCGCGACTAAATATTTTTTCCCAAAAACATATGAACGATTATTTTAAAAAATATAGTATTCATTACTAATGTCAGTTGGTCCACATCTTAGGTGTGACCACGTCAGGACGTCAACGTCAACGTCTCATGCTCTCGTTGTTCTTTAAATGTTATTAGGAGCATCTAAAGTGGTGGCTCGTTTAGTTAAATGTTAGTGGTGGCTCTTCTGTAACTTTTCATTCAACAATAACCACTACTGCCCAGCTTTATTTGTATTTTAACACTATTCTCTATTAAAATTTAATAATATATTTGAATAACATATAAACAATAATATTATCATATATGATATTGTTTAATTTTTCTTTAAAAAATAATTTTTAAATATTTTATTATTATTTATTATCATTATACGTCGGTAAACATATTAATGGTCAAACATATTTTCTTAACAATATGATAATAATTGCATCGCAAATAGAACTGGGATGGACGAAGTAGTTATTAATTATCTCTTTTAATAAAATCACATATTTAATTAAGCAATAAGGAATTCTGTTTTATTAACTAAATCTATCAATTAGATTATTATAAATCATCCTTTATATTTTATAATAGTTTATAGATTTAGTCTTAAAAAACGTTTTTAAAACAAATTATGAAAGAATTATTATAATTTTAAATTTAGATGTTGTACTCACCATAAAAAAAAGAGTTCATTAGTAACGGATATTTTGTGACACGTAAAGAAATGTAACAATATTCGCTCCACCTTCAGGTGTCACTAAATATATGTGACATGTGCACATGTCACTAAACTAAATTACTACATCAATCCATGTCACAAAATTTAGTGACTCTTCTAACGTGAATTGCATTTTAAAAAGTTACAAAATATATAATGATACTTCATCGCGTCACTAAAATCATAATATTTTATTGACTTGATGAATAGAGACATTTCACAAGGCGTCACTAATAATTTTAACGACGCCTTCGAATGTCATTGATGCACCAAAAAAACGTAACAACTAGAATTTTTTTACTATATTTTAAGTTTGTTTTAATTAAAATTTTACCGACTTATCTATAATTTATCATTTGCTTAAGTTGATAAATAATATATGTAACTGTAGGGATGGCAAAGGGGAGGAGCAGGGCGGGTACAGATTATGGTACCTCCATACCCATGCCCACATAAAATTTTCATTCCCATACCCTCCCTATCACCCATGTCGGGTACAATATTAAAATTCAGCCCTTCCCCATTGGGTATTATCTAAAATTCACTCCCGTCCCATCATTCATTTGGGTCTTCATACCCACTTTCAATCAATTTTACTCATCCCATTTATAACTCCAAAAAACACCTAAATTTTCTTTAAAATTACTAATTTTAATATCAAAAATTTAATATTATTTATATGAAAATATTATAAGTAAAACATGTGCATTATGGATAAATAATAGTTTGTTATATAATAAATTAGTGTGTACATAGCGGGTATAGTCGGGCGGGGCGGGGCGGGGCGGGTATGAACTAATATCCATGCCCGACCCACTATCCATGACGAGTATCAATTTCTATACCCATACCCGCCCCATCCCCACGAAAACTACATCCATACCCGCCCTATTGGGGCAGACCTCTACCAAAAACCGACCAATTGCCATCCATATATGAAAGGTAGTTTGTCAAGTTAAGTAGTGTAGAAGCATTTATTGAAGGCGGTAATTAAAGATGATTTCTTTGATTTTTCGAGGAACCAAATTCATGAGAAGGTTCCGAATTTAAAACTACATCCCAAGCCTCTCCTTCATTTTAAATGGGGTTCGTAATTGATTAAAGTGGTCCTTAAGAAACCATTTATCATGGACATTGGTTAAAGATGATTCTATTGTAGAAACACTTTTAATGGGTTGCCTCTGTTGAGTTATTTGACCAACTATAAAAAGAAACTTTTTAGGGTTTTCTCCCTTCAGTATTTTTTCCCAGAAAATGAACATGCCTCCACCGATTGAACGCCTCCACCCATCCTCCCTTCACTTTTTCACTGATCGAACGCCTTACTGTTGTCTCCTCCACTACCGTACGCTTCCACCATCTTTGATTTTACTATTTTGATGTTAATTTTTGTATTAGGGATTCGGGTTTTAAATTTTTCTGTGAACTCTTTGAATGATTTGAGATTTGAGGTTTTCAGTTTCCACCGTATTCTCTATTGGTTTCTCAAATTAGAAAGCGTTGTTTCTCTGTTGATAATTTGAGTGTGAGCTTACTATGTTTTTTGCTTCAATGTTGTTGGAAATCTCGGTTTCGGCAGCTCTTTTTTTAGAATCTCTAATATAGGGTCCGAATTTGGATCCTCCACCGCCTTTAATTGTTGTACGATTAAAGGCAGAGTCATAGAAGACACCTGAAATGATGGTAGAATCGCCTTTAATGATCCCTTTTTCCACTATACAACTAATCACAATGTTTAAACAAAAATCACCTGTCAATTTTTTATCGGTTCATTTCACTATTAAAAAATTAAAGTAATATTTGTGTTGAATATTTTAAAATATATAGATGATAGAAAATATAATTGTGATCATTTTAGGATTAAAGAACTATTATAAATTATTAAATATGGTCTTTAAAAAGACCATTTTCCATCTGTATATGGAAATACGGGCTTAATTAGAATAATATGAAGTTATGGATTTATACTCTGTGGTTACCCAAATAATTTATAACCCCAATTTGACCTGTATTTAAATTACTTATTTTTAAAACCACACTAGTATTATGTATGATAGGTAGCATTACATAATGAACGACCTAAATTAATAACTGGATTATGCTCTCGATGCAAGAAAAAAATGATTAACCTTAAACACTTAAAGGAAGAGAATGATGCTAGATATTTGCGTACGTGCAATATTATCCCTTTTTAATCCACAAAGACTTCTAAATGTTGTTGATGGAGGACACCGATACTACAAAATTCGTATATAGATGAATTTCATAATTGTGCATTCTCTGTGCTGCCTTGATTGATCTTAGACAAGCTTCATCTTTGGTCTGCATCGGTGATGTTGCCACAAAGAAATCTGAACCTCGGATTTTCTATTGCTCCTGAGCCTGTTCTTTGTTGGAAATGATCAATGCAACCATCCCAAGCCATCTTTTTTCTTGAAATGAACCATTAAATGATAGAACTAAATGCTTTGATGTAAATTTATCTGATTATGCTGAGATCCTATGTTACAACCAATGTTGATCTATGCTGAAGAGAAACATCAGCAGCTTCATCATCAAATTGTACTTGTTGTGTAACCTTTGAGGCTGATTTTGAGCAATAGCCAAATTCCTGGCTTCTCCCTAGCAGACTATGGAATGTCCGTGTTGATTGTTAAGAACCTTTTGATTCCTTTGTTTCCATATTTCCCAAAAAATTCATATTGACAACTTTATTTCTTCTTTGTCAAGCGCCAGTGTAGTCCATAGTGAAAACCAGTAAGTGACTTCTATATTTTTCACGAGATTAAAATTGAAACCTAAGGATGAAGCTCTCCATATCCTTATAGAATTTTCACATTTCAGGAAGAGATGAGATTCATATTCATCATGAAGTGAGCATCTGGTGCAAGTCTTGTCAGGTATAATATTCTTTCTTACCATGTTTACTGATGTGGATAAAGCTCCGTTCATCAATCTCCACACAAACACTGCCTACTTATGCGGAATATTCAGATTCTAAATGAGATTCCAAAACTTATGAAGATCTTGGTTATGATTAGGTTGATTCGTACCCTCTAAGATTTTTGATAAGAATCCCTACTTGTTATATGATAAGACTTCTTAACAGTGTAATTTCCATCCTTGTTAGGTGTCCATAAAGGTATATCATTTTTGTTGATGATCACCTGAAGTCTTGATTGTCAAGATACCCCATTCCGTGAGACTAAATTACCCACTTTCATATTGGTATGAATGACTAAAATTGATTGAGAATCCAATGGATTAGTGTGATTTGGAATCCATTGATCATGTGTGTCAATAAGCTTTCCTGATACAACCTGCCAAGCCAAGTTATCAGTGAATTGTTATCTAGCCCATAAAATAGACTTCCACCCCTTAGGAATCACTTCCTTTTTGAGTAACCTTGATGAATCTTGAGTTCCTAAGATATTTTGCTTTGTAAACTCTGCTTAGTAAGGAGTCTTTGTTTCTAATTAAGTTCCATGCATGCGTCCCCATTAAGGCTTTATTCATTACATCCATGGATCTCATCTCTAAACCCCATCCTATTTAGACTTACACACAAATTTCTTGGATTTCCAGTGTATCGATCTTGGGAGAGATAGGAGCTTTGATTTCTAGGAACTAAATCTCTGCCTAAATTTGTCTTCCATATTTATGAAAACTTGTGTTTTATTTGAAGTTAAGCAAACACCCATCCCTAGTTATTTACCTCAAAATTCCTAGCCATGTATGTTGAGATATATCTAGCATATTGTCTCAAATTTTCATATGTACCAGGAATGAACAAGAGAATTTCTCATATCTAAGCCCTTGTCCAGAGAGCCTAGCATATAAGTCCACTATTTTTGCAACATCATTTAAAGAAGAATAAGTATATTCTGAGAACAAAATACAATAATTCGCATGCATAAGATGACTAATTCTCTGCCCTCCTTTAGAAATAGTCATTCCCAAATTATGATTAATCCTGATTTTGTGCTCCAGCCATGTAGACATAAATTGTTGACAGATTATGAAGAGGTAGAGGGAGAGGGGACATCCTTGTCTAATACCTTTATTAGGAACAAATAATGCTTAGCTCTCCCCATTGAGTAGAACCTAATAGGATAGTGTGCTCATACATTAAACGATCAACCTGATCTAACTATCGAGAAAGTTTATGGCTATCAAAACCTTTTCCAGAAATTTACAGGAAACCCTATCATATGCCTTACTCATGTCAAGCTTAACTGCCATGAAGCCTTTTCCTTTCTTTGGTTTGTGCTTGACCATATAATTCACCACCTCAAGTGTGAGCATTACATTTTTTGTTATAGACTTTCCAGGTACAAAGTCATTTTGACTCTCAAAGATCAATGAGTTGATATAGCTCTTCAATCTAGTAGCTAACATATTTGTTATAACTTTATACTTAAATATTGTATAAATAGATAGGTCTATAATCTAAGGGAGAGTTGGGTACCCTGACAATGGGAATTAGAATCACTTGTGTTTTTTTTCCATTGGTGAAGAATAGAGCCTTGATTAATTATCTCCAAAACTGCCTTTGTGAAATCTTCACCAATCACTTTCCAATGTGTCTTGAAGAAACCAGCTAGGAGACCATCTCCCCCCATAGATTTCTAGGGTTTCATCCGTTTAATTGCTAACTATACTTCTTGCTCAGTGAAATGGAGAACCAAATCCAGCACTTGCTGATGAGATAACTTCTTATCATTTATCAGCATGTATTCCTCCTTTAGTGTTTCTCCCTGTATCATACAAGGGTACCATTCAAGGATGATAAACACAACTTTCACATGATCCACAACTGTGAATTATTTTTGATCAGGATCACTGATCCATTGCTAGTTCACGTCATAGATGCCTTTAATGGTATTTTTCCTTGAGAAAGTATCAAGAAAGGTGGCATGTCCATAAGATTATGGACAAGCCCCCTGACTTTTTACCTTAAAAATTATTTTTAAAAAATTAAATATTGTATTATATAAGTTAAAACAATTAATAAAGTGTATTTGAATGGCAAAATATAAAAATATATAATATAAAAAATATATTTTAGAATATTTAAATTTAATATGTAATTTAAGAAATGCAGAGTTAGAACATACAGTGGCCTGTCCATAGCTTATGGGCAGACCACCTGTGAGGAGACCTACTCTTTTCCCTGTTTGTTGCCCACTTATGATACAAGGTAGTGTTTTTCTCCCCAAATTTTAACCATGACAATTTAGCTCTTTGCTGTCAGTAATAAAAAAAGCTTCATTTTTAACTCCTTAATCTTCAAGGAAACTTCCTGAATCTTGTTTGTGTTGATGTAGAGACCTTGTCCTCTTTGCAAATTTTTTGGTACCTTCCCCAGCTTCTTAACGTTGTTTCGTAAATTTTCATATGAGGTGTTTCCCTGGTTGTGTAAATGACTCAAGGCACAATTTAATATTGAGCTTATAAGATCCTCCTCATTTGAAAATATGGATTCCAGATTTCCTAAGTGTGAAGCTAGCCACACATTCCTTGACAATTTCCTTTGATACTTGAGAATTTACTTAGAAAGCTTCATATTGTAAAGCCTTTTTCTTGTGATTTTTGCTTGGATGGAGATCAAGGATTAAAAGGCCGTGGGATGAATAATGAAAGGGCAAATTAACTACTTTAGTTTTTGGAAAAATTCTTCTCCATCTTCGATCTCCAAAGGCTCTATCTAATCTCTCCACAATTGTATTTTGGTATTTCCTTTTGTTGGACCAAGTGTACCATAATCATTAATTCCTAACTTTTATGAGACTATGCTTCTCAAGAAGAGCATGCAAACAAGTTTGAAGATTTTGACCGCTTGAGTTTGAAAATTTATGACCAGTACACCTTATCTTTTATCTCCTTGTGTTAACACCTGATTAAAATATCCTAACAACACTATGGGAAAATTAACAAAATAATTCAAACTATCCAAATCATTCCATACTACATGCCTTTTTGAAGAGTTTGGATGACCATACACAAAACCTAAGCACCAACTTACCCTATTGGCGTTGGCGATAAGCAAAAACACAAGGTTCCTAATTTTACATAACACTTCTACTTCTAGATTATCATACCAAATTATTGCAATTCCACCACGTTTTCCAACTGGAGCTACATACTCTAGCCTATAGAAACTATAATTCTCCAACCACCTGTCTAGATGTTCCTGTAGAGACATAGTATCAAACATACAAAACATGGTAGGTTTTTTCGGTTTCACCAATTAACAAACTATTTTCTTTGTAGAGGGGTTATTAAAGTCTCTACAGTTCCATGTGACCATCCTCATGCTTGTTAGGGGAACTGTTTTGGTACAGTTCTGTAAATCCATGATCAGGTATTCTACCACTTCCAGTGAGATCTTCAAAATTTTCACTTTCATGCAGTTGAACACCTTTCTTGGGCAGCATACTTCCTTCAAAGAATATGTCTATTTTTCTCTTGTTTGTTTTTGTTTTATTGCTTATTCCCGCCTGTTTTTCAATTCTTTTGGAATTCATAACATTGATGAAACTGTTATGATAGAAAAGAAATTTCATCCTCTTCTTCAGAGGAAGAAAATTCCATTTAGTTCCTTCTTGAGGTTCCTTGGTCTCATCAGTTTGAGACTTGGCCCTCTTTTTGACAGTAGTGCAATCATAACTGATCATGATAGATTCTTACATGACCTTTTTCTCTCCCAGGCCTCTCCATTCATAAGAAAATGCTGGTTTCTTTTTAGGAATCATATCTTCACTCAATCTAGACTCCCTGTTAAAGCCTGCTTTATCTTTGTTGTCTCCTTGATCATCCTTTCTTTCTAGCATATTCTTAGGAACAACCACCCTTTTTCCTCCTGAACTTTCCCATTTTCCTGCTTAGTTGGCTCTATTATTATTTTTTCCTCTCAACACTAATCGTTTGAAAAGTTTCTTATATTGAATCTCAGCCATGAACCTTTCTGAGTTGAGTGTTGATTTCCCCTTCTTCACATATTTTCTGATTCTCTTGCTTAGTTTCATGCCTCAGTTGGATGTTGAAGTCTAGTTGACAACAATGTTCCATTTTCAGTTTCAGCACAGATTGCCTGAAAAATCCTTGACACCTGTCAATGTTATATCTAGGTTTGGTCCATTGACTGACTAAGATTCTTCATCACTTGGCTCTTCATGATACACCTCCATGAGTTCTCGAGTCAATTCCTTAGAAAAATCAGTGAGCCCCATGATATCTCTTGCACTATCTGAGCTGTCACAAAATGTTATCTAAGATTAAGATCTTCTATGCCTGCATATCCTGACTTCACATGTTGCTAAACAAAATGCATTAAAGTTGAACACATTGTCTCCATCTACATCATATTGACAATTCCTATAGAATCCACATTGAAATCCATATAGCTTCCTCATCAGTGATGACAATTTGACAGGTGCCCATTTGGCAACTCCTAATTATTTTGTGAGGTTCAGGTTGCCAAGGGGTGGGTTGCTGATTTCCACCTAAGTAAGGATAAAGTAGACCTTGAAAAAATCCACTTCCTTCTCCTCCATTATGTCTTGGACCTCCATTGTTGTTGTTTTCTGAATTATCCCCATTATTTCTTTTCCCATATAAGCTTGTCGCGGAAGATGGTTTTCTATCTCCATTGAAATCAACAATCTCACCTCCACCTTATTATCTGGAATGAGACTGTATCTCTCCCATCGAACATCCATGTATCCATCAACTATTCATGTTTTATTTTGGCCAGTCTATGAGAATGATCCCTCAAAGTAGAAGTAAAAAAATTCCTTGTCAGGGATATAAACAATATCAGATCCTCTAGCAGCATTGTGAGCCTAGATGTGACTATCAAAAAAAATTCTCTAACTTATCATCATCAGTGATTGAACACCTTTGACAAGGGTGTCTTATAACACCGCATCTACGACAAAATTTATAAAGTCTCTCCTATTTAACATCTGGCTAGAATCTATTACCATTTGGTACATCAGTAAATTAAGAAACCAGGAATCAATGGTGCACCAGGCACAACCCACATAGTAGCTTGTAAATATTTTAAATTCATGTGCGGCCAAACATCAAAATCAACATCTATGATATCACTTTCATAATTCACAATTTTGATGGCCGCCATTGGAGCGTAGCATTTTGAAGGTATTCCATGGATTTGGATTGACACCTTGACCTTTTTAACTCTAAGTCTCCTCATTGAAATGCTTACACCCCATCATTTCAAAGTAAGAAGCCCCCCTGACATTGAATATGAACTCTGGTGCAATGTCACCAGTGCTTCCTCTCTAATTTGAAACTTGATAACATAGAAGTTTCTATAGCTATGGGGAACAGAGCCTAAAATACTCCAGAAAATAATGAAATACTCATTTAACCTATCAGCGCTGAAACCCATGTCGTCTAGACTATATGCCAACAAACAGTTTTGCTCCATCTTAACTGACTCTTCTATATTAGCCAATGTGATTTTCATAACACCTCATCTTCTGGTGGTTCTAGGAATCATGAAAAGGTCTATGTAAGGGATCACTGGCTCCTTGTACTCCTCTGAGAAATCAGAATCTAAAGGAGCAAAGAAGTCATCGGATAACTATAGCTATAAAATATCACTCATTTTTTGCCTCTTTGTTTATGGATTTGTACTGAAAGAGAGATTTTCGATAGTTGGTTGATGTTTTCGCGCATTGAATGAACTGCTACTTATAAGCTCAACTCCTCCACCCCCAGCATCTCCTTTTAGATGTTGGAGCTTGCACATGAAAACCCTTGCCCTCTCATTAGCCATAATGATTGAGCATTTTGGTTTCTCCGTAACAAATGTCCAATCTGCTGTTAAGCCTATCAGAAACGTGTATTTGAGAACAATAAGTATTCTCTTGAATTTGTACTTCCCCAGGGCAGCTCTTGAACTTCTCCGATAAGAATTAATGCCTAGTAAAGAAATTCACTAAGCTTTCCTTGAGAAAACCAAACCTAGATTCTATAAAACTTGATCTCTTGCTTAAAAGATTGTAGAACTAAGTCACTGGCTTACACCAAAACCTATTAAACCTATTATAGCACATGAGGATCCAATGATTTCCTATTGCATTCACTACAAAAAAGAGTCCAATTGTGATGCTTATTTTGTGACAGGTGAGGAAATCTCACAATAATTGCACCACTTTCTGGTGTCACTAAAATATTTGTGATACGTGCACGTGTCACTAAACAGAATTATTACATCAATTCATGTTACAAAGTTAGTGACACTTCTAAATTGAACTGCTTCTTAAAGTGTCACAAAAAGATATAACGATAATTAAACGCATCACAAAGTTTTGGCAACGCGCTGAATAGAGGCACTTCATATTGCGTTACTAATAATTTTAGCGACGCTTTTATGTGTAATGGTGCTCCAAAAATGCGTCACAACTGGAATTTTTTTGTAGTGATTCTTTCAATAATAGGTTCACCAGAAAGCCCTTCTTCTTCCTTAGCCCTTGAGAATCACTAACTGAAAAATCGCTGAAAACCCTACAACTGGAAGAATCACTAACTGAAAACCCTATTTTTCTCTGTCAGACGCAACTCGCATGATGTAAAAAGCTTCTTTCTATTTTAGTGAGAGGAAAAAATTCCTGCCTTTTATTTTATTTCAGTTACTTTAACCCACTAATTTTTCATCTTTTTGTGGTAAAATTAAACTTTAGTCCCTAGTGTTTCCATAAAGATAATCTTTAAAGAGACGAACTCATTATAAAATATAGATAATTTCAATATTTCAAAAAGTGTATATTTATAATAATATATATTTAGACAAAGTTCCAGGAAAGATTGTCTTTCCATAGGCATATGAAAAGATGAGATTTAATTATAATAATATGAAGTTAGGGGCTTATACTCTGCAATAACCGCAAGTGAAACATTTAGATTTTAATTTAAAACATTACATATATAAATGTTTCAAATCAAAATTTAAATGTTTCACTTGCAATTACTGCAAAGTATAAACCCTAACTTCATATTATTATAATTAAAACTCGTCTTTCATGTAATATTTTACTCTAAATATGTAATGTTTCTAACTAAAAATACACGTGTGAGTTTACCCACATAACTTATAACCCGAATTTAATCAGGACTTTAATTATTTTAATTCTCAAATTTTCATCTTTTTGTGGTAAAAGTGCACCAGAGTTCTTGGTCTTTCCATATCTTACGGAAACACTGTCTTTTAAGAGATGCACACTTTTTTTTTACTTATATATTGGTTTTGTTAAATTACATACGAAATTTAGAAATTTTAAAATAATTTTTTATATTATATTTTTATGTTTTCTTATTCAAATCACAATATTACTTATTTTAATTTTAAAATACAATATTTAAATTTTATAAATATTATAACATTTAAAGTAAATAATACAATAAATTGTTCATAAATTTATGGACATGCCGTCTAATTGAGACTTTCTCATTTATAATTTCTGCGTGTTTTAAAGAAAAATCAATTACGGAGCCTATTTCCCCCAAAAAGTCAATCTATTGTCTACTATTATCTTGCTTTCACGAGACGCCAAAATAATTAGTTGAATGCTCAGTCAATGCATTGCCTGATTGTTATATGTTTGATTTTGGATCATTATATATATATTTTTAAAAACAAATAGTTGGACTCCTTCTCATTAATATATAGAAATGAGTTACATTTGTGGTTGATTGTATGCAAAATCATCAGTGTTTGTCTATTTACTTTTAGCTGATAAACTAGTAATACGCTAGTCTATTCTATTACAGTTGATAAACTAATAAACTTTAGAAACTCATAACTAAAATGAGAACAACCAAATTATTACAAGGTGAGATAAAATTCTACATGGTTGACTCACTGAGAGTGAGTGGGGTGAGCCTCCCCACTTGAGCTCCGCATCGACATGGTGTATCGGAACTTGCTCCACGTCAACTTGGAGTTTAGAGACTTAAAGACCATTATTTATTAGGGAGGTAGAACCCGAGTTGCATCTGGTCAGTCGAACATAACACCTTGATAAGCTTGGTGGCTATCTACACTACTACTGAACTGAAATCGGGGTAAA
>JAULKJ010294184.1:0-12046 GCA_032355405.1 Rubia balearica | reverse complement strand
ATAAAGCTTTGAATTTCCGCAATTGTCACCTACTAAATTTGTTCAATTTAATTTTTATTAACTAATTTCCATTCACATAAATTAGTTCAAGAAACAAGCAAAATCATGGGAGTGTGGGTACTACGTAATGTTATACGCAGTCGAGTGCATTAAAAATGTCCAATTGGATTACCTAGAAATTGATAAAGAAAGTATGAAGTTCATAAAATTATATCAATTTTTATTCATCAATAAACTACTATCCTACTCAAACTAATTACTTATATTTCAATGACCACCAATTTTTCCAAACGAATATAAGTCGTATTCACAAGATGATATCAACATTGCAAGAAATTGTTTGGTAAGACATCTAGTCCATGTCCGATCCACAACTCTTGGAAGTCCTAACGTGGTATTGTGACTCAAACATCAACACTCGTGATGTGTATTTAATTTGTGGAATAAATTTTGTTTTTTATATTCCTACATATAGATAGTTGCTTGGTTAATGTTGTCTATAAATTCTTGTTGAAACTACCATCATGTTGTTTAGTGTTCAAAAGCTATAAAGTTTAGATGTTATGTCCAAAATAGAATTAACGTGATTTATATTCCTATGTAATTGTTAGTTTAGTGGTATCTATACATTTTTGTAATCTCGCACAATGTATTTGAAATTTGTTGGAAACAGCAATGGTGATTTGCGGCTATTTTACTCCGGGTTTAGAAAAGGACTAAATTTATTCCCATTTCATCTAGAAATAACTTTCGAATTCAGAAGTTCATCCTGGTTATTGATATTTTAAGAAGAAAGCCCAATTCCTCATTCCCAAACTCGAAACCATTGTATTCGATGATATTTCCAAACTCATAACTATTTATCACTAAATATGAAATTCTTGTCCAAATTACCAAGTCCAGTCCGAAATGCAACCCGATTAAGGAACCATTTTAGTGGCTTCGACAGTAGTCCAGGTATTGGAACCTGGTATAGCTTCTCGTACCAAGACTGTCAAGATGAGCCGAGGGTTTTAGCCAATTTCCGAACTCGGAACTCTCTTAAAGGCGGTTCCACCAGATGAGTGAAGGTGGAACATAATCGCCTTCTATCATGTCATTTGAAGGCGGTTTTCAGAACTGCCTTTGATGAGGGAGGATTAAAGGCAAAATCAGAGAAATCACCTATAAAAGTGACTTCTCTTATCCAATAAAACTGCTTTTAATTTTTCCTTTCTACACTGGTGAAAACATGTACTTCATACAAGTATACAGATATCAACTTATCAAAAATGCGATGACAAATAGAGAAATGACTTCGGTGACCTCATTAATTATCACGGTCGCCCCCCTTTGGCCCTTCAATTTTTTCCAACTCTATTGGCCCCTCAACTTGTAGAGCTTCTGAGTCATGACCCTTTTTTGAACACTTTTGGACCCTTAACTATCACAAAAATGAGCTCATTTGCTCATTGAAGGGCCAAAAGTGTTCGAAATTTAGAGGATCGAAGGTGTACGATCGTGATAGTTAAGGGGTCACGAAATCATTTGCTCTAACAAATATGGAAACACTATCATCATATTATTCTGAATTTCATCATATTAGTATAAATTAAGTATATCTTAAAGTGCTTGCCTAATATAATAAAAATACATCAAGAAAGTCGTGATGTGATTAGGTTTAAATATGAAAGCAATGTCAAGTATGAGAGTTTAGTTAGGGACATTTTGAAAGACACAAATGTTGAGACAAGGAACATCACGTTTTTCTTAGCATACAGATTAAAAAGTAACATTACAATTATTATTATTATCGTGAAACCTATTAAGGTCTTTGTTTATTTTATTTAAAAAGATGCAAATTTTAGTTAATATTTTATTTTAAAGAACCAATTAAAGTTTTGGAAATAGTTATAGCGGTTGTAAGATTAAGAGAAATTAATGTTTAATTTGAGCATTCTATCACGGAATAAAACTACACGTCATGTTACTAAAGAGTTCATCTCATGAAAAATAGTCATTTCTTAAATCATGGAAAAATCACGGATCGAATTGTAATTTTAAGACAAAAGGGAATCAGATTTCTTGGGTCAAAATCAAGGAAAACCGGGTCGAAATCGGATCATAACATATTTGGGTTATTTCACACGTCTATTTAAGGTAAAATCTCATCTTTTCCCCAAACCTTCCTTGCAGCTCGAATAATAATCCACAAATTCCCAAATATAGGTCTACAATCTTCGACTTGTCGTCTTCGATTCTTCAAATCCACATCGGTTGACGTCGACATCGCATATCACCGACCACCGTCGCAGATCAGACAGTCATTCCTGTATCAAATCACCGGAGAATGAACTCATTCTTGTAAATTCATTAAAATTTGAGATTAGATTTTGCTATTAGTTTCTGATTTTGTTTACAATTTTAGTTTTAAATTGCAATAGAATCCTAGCTTTTCATTAATTTCTGATCTATCTTGCTGTTAAGATCTCTTAGCAGGAGGAATTGAAAAAGGAATCGAAGAATAGATTGTTGTTGCTACTAATATATCTTCTGAAGGTATGAACTCCAAAATATTCGTTTCCCTTTCGATCCATTATTAGATTTATTGAAATTTGAATATTTTACACTGACAATGAAAGCTTTTAAAACATACGTACTACCAATGTGTTGATCAAATATGAAGTTTTTTTGTTCATGAAATATGAAGTCTCTAAGATTTAAATCTCATTAAATTTCATTGTTATATGATTTATTGTCTCTTTTTCAATCAAGTTGTAACATTTTTATACTGAACTATTTCAAAAAAGATTTAGAAATTACAAATCAGTGAAGAAGAATAACAAAAAAAATGTTAACATAAAACACAAATAAGTAACATCTAACTTATACTCCAGTAACATAAATACGTATGTTTCACTTTAAATATGTAATGTTTCTGATCAAAACACAAACATTTCACTTGCGGTTACTGCAGACTATGAACATTTACCAAACTTAGGTGAAATTTACGTGATTGAATGCGTCAATAGACTACTAGCAATAACGTTGTAAGAACTAGAGGATCTCTACAAACGGCATGCTAACAAATTGAGATTCAACTACAAAAAAAATGCCACGGAAGAACAACCAAGGAATCATTACTGAAAAGTACTTTGCGTGCTCATTTTAAGAGAAAACTCAGGAAAAAATAGCGATATCAACCCCACTAATATCCATCTGTGATGGATCAAATGACTCAACCTCTAGAAAGAGAAAGACAACATAATTTTTTGTTATCAGAATGGAGTGTAAGGCTGAAATAAAAATCAAATTGATTGACAACCTTTATAAAGTTATGCACCATATCTTGCAGCACAACCATGAGTTTACAAGAACGGCCTGGCAATATCTACAATAAATTATGCACCATATATGAATTATGCATTTTATGGTCAAATCTATCACTATAAACATGTGATGTTTTAAAATAAACATCCAACTTAACAAACAAAAAATCAAGTAAATTCAATATTTTTTTTTAAAAAATAATGAACTAACACCAAATCCAGAATGTAACACTTGAATTATGCATTTAATTGTGAAAAATTATCACTATAAACATGAAATATTTTACCTTAAACATCCAACCTGGTACACAAAAAATTAGGTAACTTATAAATTTTAAGAGAAATAAACATCTAAAATGTGCATTTCATAGTGAGCATGTAATAAACCATCACTGTTTTACCCTAAAAATCCAACTTGTCATACCTTATATAAGATTACATCAAAATAACTAAATATTATCTTCTTGCATCCAAAACAAACAAATTCTAGGCATTCTAAACCATCAAACTATTATATAGATTTTCAAATAATATTTCATCAAGAATAAGAAGGTTGAAATTAGGCATAGATCCAGCTACTTTCTTCTTAAAATCTCTCAAATGGTCATCAATCTGCTTCCACATCGCTGGATTATCAAGAATATCTTTTGAGCTGGGTTAATAGTCTAAATCAGTGTCGGGATAATTTTGAATGACCACCATCTATGATTTCCACAAAAGTTTTGATAATTTGAAGTAACAACTTCCATATACCTTTGAAACAAATCAAATGCTTCACTAGCAAATTATACTACAAATCCACTAAAAAACAAAAAACACCATACACATTAAGTTTAAGACCAGCAAACTCTTCATCTGCTGAAATCACAATAGAAATATCAAATTACTGAACCCGACTACAAGCAACAACTTTACCTAACTCACTCAAACTACCAATAAAGGTTGTACCATTCAACATACCAGGTCGTTCTAGTACAATACGCAAAAAATTAATAACAACAACAAAATCACAAATTTGAATCCAAAACACAGAACCTTTCAAATCAAACACAACACATCTCACTGAATTTGACGGAAAAATTGGGGGAGACAAAAACAAAGATTATGCACAAAAATAAAAGGCAATTTACACAATGACCACTTAATATCAACATATTACACTATAAATTTGTAGCCTTTCACAATAAACATCAGATTTTCGACAAATAAACCTCTTAACTTGGGAAAAATAGTAAGCATGCTAACATCATCACACAAAAATCATAAAAATGGTTATACTGCAATCTAAATCACTGCATCCTCATTTGACACCAAACCCACACAATAACAACACAAATTCAACAAAAAAATATCACCTTCGACATTAGAGAACATTCGACAGATTTTCCTCTCTTCTTCTTCCCATTCTACTGCAATAAAACACACAAAAACTTCAGATCTAAAACGTCCAAAAACCTTTTAAAAATGGAACATCAAATCAAAAATGGAATACAATAAGGAAAAATATTCTTTCATACAAATCCAATCAGACGACGAGCCAGCAAAAATAATTCAAAAAATTGGGGAAAAATGCATAGAGAGGATTAAACAGCTAAGAAGAAAAATGAGAGAGAAAGAGAAGTTGGGGAGCGATGGAAGGAAGATAGAATGAATTATGAAAAGAGGAACTAGGGTTTAACACACATATATATACAGCGTGTGTTTCACTTTTTAGAATATTGCGACTAAATCTCTAATTTTCAATTATTTTAATTAAATCTCGTCTTTCCATATGCCTATGAAAAAATGGCCTTTCCCAAAAAAAATCGTTACTAAAACTAATTGAATTATTATAAATGGAATAATTGTATAATTTTTTTTAAAATGGAATTTTTTAAGGTGTTCTTGGAGCTTAAATATTTTGGCTCCTCCTGTGAATAGGACGGGGAGTGTTTCAATTAAGGCTTAATGTTGAAAAGGCGATATTTCTTTGAATCATGAAATAATACTTTTAAATCAAATTTGAGAAAGTTTTAAGAAAGACGGCATTTTCTTAAGTTTATGGACAGTTAACTCTATTTTTTACTTTAAATATTGTAATTTTTATAAAATAAATTTTGTATTTTAAAAGTTAATACTAGTAATAATGTGAAAACATAAAAATATATAATTTAATTTTTTTTATTTTTGAACTTCTAAATTTAGTATGGAATTTAAAAAATACATTGTATAAGGTAAAAAATAAATGGGTAGTCTATAAACTTACAGATATGAAATAACAAAAATGAACAAACCGTTTTTCTCTCTCTAACTGCTACTGTGGGTGAAAACACCTACACTATGTGTTTTTCTCCAATCTTTTCGTATTCAACTGATCTAGTAATTTGATTACAGATCGGCCATCCACATGGGTAGATCGGTGAAACGAAAGCGGGGGAAGGCACAAAAGGCAACAACATCTCAATCACAAGGAGATGTTTTGATGGTCAACAGAAGAGAGAAAAAGAGCGATGGGGATATTGAAGGAATGGGTCCAAAAGGAATCCTAGTTGAAGAGAAGGGAATTGGGAATGAAAAGCAAGGGAGGAGACACCAAAAACTGTGCTGGAAAAAGTAGATGAAGGAAGTACGAAGAGTAACAGGAAGATGGAAATGGTGAGCATCAAGCTAATATGGGGGAGATGATGAACAGAGGACAAAATTGAGGTGGAAAAAACATGAAGTTCTGTTGTAGCAGGGGAAGAAATGAAGTACTATGAACCAACAGTGGTAGAAGGAATGGCAATGGGCGAAATCACAGTGGAAGATGTCCAGGAAAGTACAAAGCAATGGGAGGATACAATTGTTTGCAGAGGCATGAGAAGCAATCCTCCATACAAGGCATGTCAACTAAACTCTGGGGTAAGAAATTGAAGAAGGCAGGGTAACTAAACTCTGGCTTGTTTTGGGTGAAATTTCAGAATGTAAGTGTGAGAAATGATATACTAGATGGTGGAGTAGTTTTCTTTGATAATAGGCCTGTATTGTTGAAAATCTGGGATGTGAATGGTGAATTGGAGGAACCTGATGTGATTCCAATATTGATTCAGTTTCCAAATTTGTCTGTGGCTTATTAACAACCAAACATTATCAATAAGATAATTAGCCCTATAGGTAAACCTATATGCCTGGATAGAATGACAAAGGAGAAGAAGAGATTAGCATTTTCCAGGGTGAAAATTGAGATAAAGATCAGTTAATCTTTTCCTTATAAGATACAGTATATCAATGAGAGAAAGGTGATAGTAAGTCAAGAGGTGAAATATGAGTGGAAACTTGTAAAGTGCAAGATATGCAATATGTTTGGCCTTCAGGAGAATATTTGCAGGAAAAAGAGAAGGACCTGAAAACCAGCACGGTGATTTATATTCCAGTTAAGAAGAATGATCAGGAAAATTGGGGGAAAGAAACAATAGGGGTGGACTC
Source organism: Rubia balearica (assembly GCA_032355405.1). Classification (NCBI taxonomy): domain Eukaryota; kingdom Viridiplantae; phylum Streptophyta; class Magnoliopsida; order Gentianales; family Rubiaceae; genus Rubia; species Rubia balearica. The sequence continues at coordinate 5,294 of JAULKJ010294184.1, read as the reverse complement.
TGAGAAGAGTAAAGAAACTAATAGAAGGGGAAAAACTGAGCAAGAGAACAGAAAAAGGGGAGAAGAACAGGTTAAAAATGGAAGGATGGTGGAAAGGAAAGAAAAGGGAAAAGAGAAAGAACAGAATGAAAAAAAGGGGTAAAGTGAGGAAAGAAGGCCTGGTCCCTAGTAGCAGCCGCAATTTGCTGACTGATCCGCCTGACAAACATGAAAGATAAAATAGTAGGCTGGAACATTAGGGGGCTGAATAAGTGTATGAAACACAGAATAATAGGGAAATTTCGTGTTTAAAACAGTGTTGGGTGTATTGGAGTGCTGGAAACAAAGATAAAAGAAGAAAATCAGGAAAAATATGGGGAAGCACATGCCTAGGATGAGAGTTGTTGACAAATGGGGGGAGAGTAAAAGGAGGAAGGATTTGGCTAGGATAGAGGCCAGACTATATGGATTTGAGGATACTGAGCATAGGAGAACAATGGATTGATGTTGTATTGAAGGTGAAAAGGAGAAATCAAGAAATCTATCTGACAATGGTATATGGTTTTAATACCACGGAGAAAAGGAAACCTATGTGGGAATTTCTGAGGAGTCTAGGAGAAAGGGATGATAAACCATGGGCTATTATGGGGGATTTTAACTCCCCATTGGAGATATCAGATAGGATTGGTGGGAAAGAAGTGGAGGAGAAGGAGATACTAGATTTTCAGGAGACCATGGCAACAAATCAACTGATTGAAATTAAAACCATTGGGAAAAAATTCACATGGAGCAATAGGAGGCAGAGTGGGGAAAGGTTTGAAAGCAAGATAGACACATGCTTAGTGAACTAGAAATGGATTGAAGAAAACAATGGGGCTTATTGTGAAGTGAAGGCACAAATGACTTCTGATCACTTTCCTTTAGTCCTAAACTGGCAGGAAAATGAAGTTAAGGTGATGAGAAGATTTAAATACTTTAATACGTGGGAATTGTCTCACTTCTTCACTGAAACGGTTAAAAGAGTGTAGGGATATCAGGAAACCAAGACATTGAAAAACTGAAGATCCCGAAAGGGCCTTTGCAGAAACTAACATGAGGGAATTCTCAGGTATTGGAATGAAAGCAACTAAGGGAAAGGAGAAGTGGCTGGAAGCTCATAAAATAAAATAAAATAAAGAACCAGGTAATATGAGGAAACAGATAGAATAGGAGAAAGCAAGAAAAGAAATGGAAATGATGGAGGAAGCTGAATATTGGTTCTTACAGCAAAAGGCAAAAGTCCAATGGTTGAAAGAGGGAGATAGGCCTACCAAGATGTTCTATGCAGCAATGAAAAGTAGGCTGTATAAAAATAATATTGCCAGTCTGGTCATTGAAGGAGAACTCGGGTCTGATCAGGAGGAGATAGAAATATACCTGCTGAACCATTTTTAGAGACATCTAGGAGAAAGTGGAAATACAACAAAAATAGACAGAAGCCTGGTGGAGATGGGAGGAGTTGACAATAAAACAACAAGCAGAAATGATAACCCCAGTGACTGAAGAAGAGATCAAGAAAGCATTATGGAGTATAAATGCTAACAATAGTCCTGAAGCAGATGGATACACAAGTAGGTTTTCCAAAATTACATGGAATATCATAGGAAAAAGTGTGGTAGAAGCTGTGAAGAACTTCTTTAAGGGAAAACAAATACCAGAAGAACTAAACAAGGTTGTGCTAACCTTTATCCCCAAAGTGCCCAATCCACAGGTAGCTTCTGACTTTAGACCAATCTCATGTTGCTCAGTGATTTATAAAGTCATAACTAGAGTAATCTGCAGTAGAATTAGTGAAAAGCTACCATATGTGTAAGCCAAAATCAAAGTGCATTTGTCAAGGGGAGAAATATTGCACATAACATTTTGTAAACCCATGAACTGCTGTATAAGTATAATTCAGAAAGTATGAAATCTAGTTGTGTAGTGAAGGTGGATATAAATCTGTGTAAATTGGGAATTTCTGATAAATTGGCTGAAACTGTTAAGATTCCCTGATCAGATGGTAGATTGGATTGAAAGAACCACAATAAAGTCTCAATTCTGTATTGCTGTAAATGGTAGGAGGTCTGAAATGTTTGAAGGTAAAAAAGGAGTGAAGCATAGAGATCCCCTTTCACCTCTACTTCTCTATGAACTATTTGGGACTGCATTTGTCACAAACAAAAATGGAACAAAGGGGACTGTGAGCTGCTGGTGGAAAAAATAAGAAAAAGGCTGAAAAGCTGGAGCTCTCAGAGGTTATCTTATCCAGGAAATATTCAGTTAATTAACAATGTCCTACTAAGCATAGCAGGTTATTGGGCAAGTATTTTGAACATTCCTGGGAGTATTCATGAAAGAATAGTGGTCATTTTTAGATCCTTTCTACGGGAGACTGAATCAGGAAGTAAAGGATACACACCAGCAGCCTGGATTGCTCTTTGCAGAAGTAAAACTGGGAGGAATGGGGATTAAAGATCCATCTGTTTGGAACACAACAGCAATTTGTAAGAAGATATGGGATTTGCAGTCTAAGAAGGATTTGCTATGGGTAAAATGGATTCAATCATACTATTTGAAGGATGTGGAACTGGAGAAATATAAGTATTCAGACAGCAGCTGGGCATGGAAAGCAATGTGCAAACTGAAGAACAAATATCTAGAGGAGATGAAGAACAACACTGATAAGGAAGGCAAATTGAAAATAAGAGCAGTTTATGACATGATGACAAGAGAAGGCAGGAAACATCCATTTGCTAAGGTGGTTTGGTTTTAAAAAAAATATTACCTAAACACAGGTTCTTTATGTGGATGTTGCTGAAGAGGTGTCTACCCACAGTAGAGAGGCTGAAATATCATGTAGCTTGAAAGAGCAACAAAAATGCAAACTATGTGAAGATGAGGTAGAAGATGCTGGACATTTGTTCACAAGGTGCAAGTTTACAAAATAAGTATGGAGGAAGCTGGGAATAGCAGATCCAAGAAACATAAGGGAGCTAAGAAAAACTCTACTTATGACCGCAAGGAGGAAGCAGGTGTGGAAGATGATGATCATGACCACTGTTTTGTACAGAATCTGGAATGAAAGAAACATGAGAGTATTCATGAATGAAGAACTGAAAGTGGAGACTACTGCAATTCAGATAGAATCATAATCTAAATGGAGGATGGCTGAAAAATGGAAAGAAATGATAGAGGGAGAGGTGGAGCTGAAGTTATTAGAGGTGTAGTGTGTGTTCTTTATTTTGAAAATGTAAAGGGACTGTAATGTAAAGATTATGGGTTGTAAAGAGACTAGGGGATAGCCTAAAAACGTTAGTTGGTTTTGATCCTAATATACATATACTTCATCAAAAAAACTTATGGACAGACCGTCTGTCAAGAGATTCACTATTTAAATTTAAATATTTTATTTTATTTAAATTTAAATAATTCTTAAATTAGAAATTACTTGAAATGTAAAATAACTATAATTGTTTAGTACTACTGGATTGGACTCATCTCCTGGTAACCTATAAAGAGAATTGTTCCAACCAATTGGTTGACACAAATTGGTTGGCAGGGCATTTCCGTAATTGCACACTTGGGTGGCAGCTCAAAACGACGTCGTTTTGAGCTGCCCTATTTAAGCCTCCTTGCCCCTGTTTTCACCTCACTTTTTCCAGACGCGAAGCAGATCCGCAGCTCAGAGAAGGGTTTGTGCCTTCACTTTTCTTCCTCGCATTTCTTTCTCACCACCACCTTCTCTGCCGCCCCGCACGATCTGACACCTTCAAGTACCGGCTCAAATCTTCGTTCGGGTTCCTCGGCGCCGGTGAGTTCGAGGTCCCCGGGCCTACCACGGTGGACCCTTTTCGGAACAACACGCCGGGAGTGGAAGGGGTTTATGAGTGGATCAAGATTCTGGTTTGTCTTCCCATTATTCTGCTGCGGCTGGTCATGTTTGGGCTGTGTTTGATTGTTGGGTATGTTGCTACGAATAGCGCGCTTCATCCCTTCTGATGTTGAAATCAAAATTATGCTTGTGTTTTTAATTATTTGATTTATTTATTTTGGATCTTTCCCGCTTTCAATTATGGCTCACAAAGTGTTTGATAATGGTTGTTAAAGGCAAGGAGGGTTTAGTACAAGGGAATATGGACGTTACATATACAGTATGCAATTGTTTCACTGCATTGTTTGACTTCTCTTTGTTATTTGTGCGGTTTTATTTTTTGGAGAAATGTGTTCATTTTTTGAGCAATTTACTTGCAGGAAATACTTAGTCTTTTCATCATCTAGAAGCGGGGAGTGGCTCTGAGTGCGATGATGACTTCTACAGTGTTCAAGAGACTTGGTGTTTGTACATTCAGACTAAGACTAGGAATATCTTACCCCGAGTTGACAGAGATGCAAGTTCGCACGATCTTCTAAGCTGCAATCACAATGACTACTCAAGGATTCACTATTTTCCTCGAAATCATGGTACCTCTTGTAGGTCTGACTCTAGCCAAGTCTCTACATATTTAATGCCCTGTAACATAAGTATACTACCTTGTGGGCTACCTTGTTGGATGAAATAGGATCAAATCTACAAGAAAAGTTTACTTTGGTTGTTTAACACTATCTCATTTCTAGCTACTTATTTTTGTTTTCGAATGATACCTTACCTGTTATGATTCCACAGATCGGATAAGGCGGGAATAATACTTGTAGAAGTATTGCTCAAGGGATTGCAAGGAGGCAGATAGATTGAATTAGTGACCCAGGAATTTTTGTTCTACTGACCCATGCTAAATGGTGTATCCGAGTTCTTTGTATCTCAGGCCTGTAACACTTGTTGGTTTTCACTTGGAGCAAGGGTTATCAGAGTTTTTAAGTGCCTCGCTTGGAGCAGGTGGCTCACTTGGAATGTACTGGGCATTATTTGACCTTCAAAGATAATCAAGTAAGTATCTTTTCCTAAAAACAAAATAGAGACAAATTAGACTTGACTTCTCTGATCATGTTTAAGGTCTAATATTGCTGTCCTGTATGCAATACCAAACAGGAGACCTGCACGGTCTAATAGAGTTCATTCAGGTCTATTGTCACACAACAATAAACATGTTCGAATCATCAATCGGGACTCTACAAAACAAAAGGAACGATAATAAACACATGGAAACCCTAGTCTCTTAACAAATATGTCGTCCCACTACATTGGACAGATGAGAACGTATTATAATCGACAGAATCGGTCCCCATACAACAGTACGCATAAATTTGACCCAAATTCTAGGAACACATTACCATATCAAGGGTTTTACTGTAGCCAA
>JAULKJ010294173.1:0-12047 GCA_032355405.1 Rubia balearica | reverse complement strand
TTACCAATTAAATATATTATTGTTCTCAATTTCTCTCTTCCACCTCACCGCAGAGACCACATTTTTTCCTTCACAGTGGTAAGAGACCACTCTCTACTATTCATGGACCCCACTTGATTTTCTCTATCATACTCATTATTTTACTATTTACATTTAATCTAAATAATCTGTCCACCAAAATAAGTTGAATGTGAAATTTATAATACATTATAATATTTAAAATTGAATTTCATTTTTTTCAAAAAATTATTAAATAATTTATTTTTTGGTTCTTTTATATATTGTCCTTTATTGTAAAAAAATAATTTAATTTTTTTCAAAAAGTATTATATATTTTGTTCTTTTTTTCTAGATTTTAGAACAAAATTACAGATTTTTGGAATATTTTAAAATTAATTTTACAAAATTAAAAAATCCAGATTTTACCAAAAAATAAATGCTGGGACACGTGGACCAATAAGAGGGTGCCACGTGTTCGCGCTGATTTTTTTTTATAAAAAGAGGCAAAGGTTAGTGGGACACGTGGCCCAGTGGGAGGGCGCCACGTGTCCCATAAGGGGACAAAAAAGGGCTGCATGTGGGCGCCCCTTGCGTCTGACACGACGGGCTCTTCAACGGGCTTTTAGGTGCAGACCAAAGAGTGGTCTCTTATTAAGAGACCTCTCTAGAGACCACCATTGTGGGCATTTTGGTTTCTAGAGAGGTCTTTTAAAATTAAGAGACCACCACTGCACATGCTCTAACCAACAAAAAAACAGGGATAAATTTTAACAAGGAAAGGGAAAGAGTGAATGTTGAATTTTCAAACCATGTACCGTACTCCCTCTGTCCCAACTTATATTGCAGAGGGAAGTTTTTCAAGTGAAAAATTGTAGAGTGCAAAAGTCAGCAGAAAGCTAAGGAAAAAAGGATAGAGAATTGACATAAAAGCTAACTGATGTCAGTGATAAATAGTGACGGGTGAAGAGTAATGAATAAATATTACATATCCATTAAATTCAATCTTTCCCTCCAGATTTTCAGTTTTAGTTTCAAATTGAATTTTTTGGAGGCAAAAAAGTAAAAAATTACAAATCTTTTACACCAATTCCCAATGAATTTTACAGTCTATATAAAGGCAACATTGAATACACTCCAAACACACTCTACATTTTCAGCAACAAGGCTCTCAGATATGATACAGAACTGGCCCTAAATTTTCTGGTCCATATTCATAATCTTCTTCATCGAGCCTTTGCAGAAAGCTGTGATGGTTGGCAATTTGAATGACTCCAGAGAAGTGTCTAAAAATCTAACAAGTCAATATCTTCTCTGTGTCTACAGCGCGGTAACACGCTATAACTACAAGCTAAAAAGTGCGAAGGAATACATCTGAACATCCTAAAATCTAATGCCCTAGAGCATCTAACTATCCAGCAGGTAAAGCATCCGTAACTCGCATCGACCAGAGACGTAATGTCCTGGCCAACCAAAGTCTACCAGTCTACACTCCAATCACAGATACACCGAGAGAATGTCGACGTCTCACTTGGGAGCCCTTTTAGAAATGGCTTAAATGTAATTGTGAGCAAAACAAAAAATAAGAGAAAGTTTATTCAGGGTGTGTTTGGTAAATTTGTGATAATAAGAAAATGTGGATTATTTTAAAAGGAGGAAATCAGTTATACTTTTCCTCCAAAAATAATTTTTTACTTTTAAAATAAGTTATTTTTTATCACTTTACCAAACACTAAAAAATATTTTACTTGTAAGCAAAGCAGATTAAAAATTCTGCCACACAGAGCCATGATATGTTGTAAGTGTATGTACGATGTTCAATTTTAAAAAATAAGGTTTTATTTAAGGTTGGGGTTGATTGTGAAGAAGATGATTTAGTTATAGGCCATGTTTTTACAATATTATTTCTTTCTTGAGTATGATTGGATGTTTGTCTGTTACTAGTATACTTTTAAATTAGTATTTTTGTTCCTCTTATGAGATGGCGAGGGGGAAGCGTCTTTCCTTTACTGAAAGTAATAAGTGTGCAACACATTTGCTTAATTTGATTCACTGTGATACACATCGGTTGTCTCTTATGTTAGTTTATCTTATTATGTTATATATGTTGATGATCACTCTCGTTTCACATGGTTATATTTTCCGCAATGAAAGTCTGATTTTGTATAGGGCATGCCTTCATTTTGAGGCTCTAGTTAAGAATCAGTTTTCTACTTCTATAAGGTCTTTCAGAGTAATGGCAGGACAAAGTTTATAACTCTCGAACGCGATCACATTTTGCGTCCAAGGGCATTCATCATCAACTTTCATACCCTTACGCACCAGAGTAAAATGGCCACGCATACCAGAAGCATCATCACGTCACGGAAATGGGGTTTTCCATGCTTTTCCATTCCGGTTCGGACTACTTTTTTTTAGGTGAGATGCCTTCATTATCAATCGTCTACCTAGTCCATGTTGTATAGTCAATATCCGCTCTCCATTCATTTTGACCCTACTACCGACTATTCCAATCTTCATTCGTTTGGTTTTTGAGTTTTCCATATATGCACTCTTATGCTCCTCATAAACTAGCGCCACATAGCTCCCTCAAGTACAAGAACTATTTTGATTGTGATATTTCTGATTGTTTGAGTGCTTTGTTAGTTCAGACTGAGCCTCACAACTATCGTTCGACAGTCAAGAATCCAATTTGGTTTGCCGTCATGGATTCTAAGACGACTACCCTTTGCACTCATCATAATTGGGAGTTGTTATCAAATCTCTCTCATCTCACCGTGGTTGGCTCAAAATGGGTGTTCATGCAAATGGCTTGGTCGATCGCCACAAGGCATGTTTGATGGATCAAGGTTTTTCGCAGCTCACGGGTTTAAAATATAATCACACATTTAGTTTGGTGGTCAAGGCACCCATGGTGGACACTATCACGTTTGTTGTTATTCAGAAACAGTTGTTGCATAAGTTGGAGGTAAAAATGCCTTCTTGAATGACGTTCTTGACTCTTTGATCTTCATGGTGCAGCCTTCTAGTTACAAGGATCCCATGCGACTTGATCATATTTGTCGTCTACGCAAGGCGATTTATAGATTGAAGCAAATTTTTCGTGCATTATTTCAGTGTTTCAGCTCTTTCCTAATTAGCCTTGGCATTGTCTGCATAATCTCTGACACTTCTTTCTCTGTGTTTGCGAGGAGTCCCTCCTTATTTTATCTCTTAGTACATGTTGCTGATATTATACTTACTAAAACTATGGTTCTCTCATTTGAAAGTTTCTTGACCGTGTGAATCACGAGATCAAGATAATTGATCTTGGCACCCTACAATATTTCTTAGGTTTGGAGGTTGTTCCTACTTCAGACGGCTCCTCGTGCTTGGTTTGACCATTTCATCTCTTTCATCATTAGCCTTGGCTTTGTCTACAACTCTTCCATCTTCATTTTTACGAAAAAGATCCCTTACTTTACCCCTTAGTATATGTTGATGATATTATTTAAACTAATATGAAATTATGGTACTCTAATTCGAAAGTTTATTGATCACTAGAATCATGAGATCAAGATCATCAATCTTGGCATCCTACAGTATTGGGTTTAGAGATGATTCTCACTTCAAATGGCTCATTGTGCTTGGTTTCAATGTTTCAGCTCGTAGCTCTTGGTATATGTTGATGATGTTATACTCTCAGTAAATGATGGTGTTATCATTTGAAAGTTTATGGATCGTGTAAATCATGATTTCAAGATCGCCGATCTCGGCACTTTACAATATTTCTTGGGTGTGGAGGTTGTTCCTATTTCAGATGGCTCCTTGTACTTGGTTTCAGCATTTCACCTCTTTCCTCCTTAGCCTTGGCTCAACAATTGGCACCTCGGACGCTTCCTTCTTTGTTATTGTGAAAGGTCCTCTGTTACATTACCTTTTAGTATACGCTAATGGTATTGTACTCACAGTAAATGATGAAGCTCTCATTTGAAAGTTCATTGATCATGTGGGTCTCGAGATCAAGATCGTCGATCTCTGTACTCCACAATATTTCTTAGGTTTGGAGGTTGCTCCAATTTTAGACGGCTTATTCCTTAACCAGGCGAGATATGCCAAGGATATACTTCTTCGTGTTGATATGACCAATGTTCTCGTGACGCACTATATGTGGCATACTCTCAATTGCTTTACTTTACCAGTAAGTCGTTTGGTAATTCCACACTTTACCGCTTTTTGGGTGGTGCTCTTTAGTATTTGGCGATCATACGTCCTGATTTGTTTTATGTTGTTAATACAGTCAGGCGGTTTATGAAGGCTCCTACGGATGACCATTTCAATGTTATCACTCAAATTTTGTGCTATAAATGTGGAACTCTTCAATTTGGGATTTCGTTTCGCGCAAATTTGTGTGCCTCTACAACTCTTGGCTATTCAGATGCCAATTGGGCTCGTTGTTTCATTGGTGGTAATATGGTTTCTTGGAGTGCAAAGAAGCAGTTTAGGGTGTCTCGTTCTAGCTCGAAATTAGAATTACGTGTTATGGCAAATATTGTGGCGAACTTGCTTGGGTGATAAATCTTTGTCCAGATCTTTGTGTGTCATTATATGCGCATAAGAGAGCCAAGCATATTGATATTGATTATCATTTTATTTGTGAGATGGTGGATTCTGACAAGTTCAAGGTATTCATGTGTTTTCGAACCTTCAGATTGTAGACATCTTTACAAAGAGTCTACCTAACTCGAATTTCTACGTAAATTTTACGTAACTAGTAACCCTGACAGTATAAGAGTCTTAATTTATAGAAAATGTGTATTTATACCCCTCAGTTCCTTGTTTTGTGCACATATACCCTCCAGTTTTTTGAAAATGCATTTGTACCCCTGGTGACATCTGGGAAATTAGTCAACTTTGATCATTATCGGACTCAAAGGAAATGATTATTTTCCCCTAAAAAAACCAAAAATCAGAAACCAGTTTTGGATGTTCGCTCTATATCTTGAATCCGTTCGAGTAATCCAACTCAGACGAGGAAAATCCGGAATTAGGGTTGAAAACAAGAACTAAATCTCACCCGGCCAAGTCGCGGATGAAGAGCTTCGAATTCTAGTCCAGATCACACTGTTTTTGAACTCAAAATTTTGACAACACATTTTTATATCGATGTTGATGAAGGGTGGACCCAACTTCAGTAGAGGGTAAAATGATCCTTAGCTTTTCAAAAATGAAGTGGAAGTTATTTTGGTAATTTTAATATTGGCTAACACCGGAAAATAATAGGTCAGCGTCGGACTCAGATAGGAGGGGTATGAATTTTTATATCACAACTAATCCAACTTTTAAAAAACTGAAAGGTATATGTGAACTAACTAAGAAACTGGGGAGTATGAATGCATTTTACCCTAATTTATAGCATTACACATCCCATTTGATGAAGGCGCATTGTTTTGAATCCAAAAAATCTATTCCAATCAAATATCTAGTTGTTGCGATAGCTAGTGGGCTCCTGAAATATTTAGTCCAGTTGATTAGTCATAAAATTTCGTAAACCGCAACTTGGAATGCAATATGGTCAACCAGGGAAGAAAAGAAGTGGTCAACAAAAAGAAAGGGAAAGCAAAAGGAAACGGCATTACTCGTTGTCTGGCAGGCTAGAGGGGCTTCTGGACTCTGGAGCCGTAAGCATGCCCTCACCGGTTTGTCTGCATTTAATTCGATTTAATTTAATTATTCATATTTTAAATATATTTATTTAATTTACTTCATTAAAAATAAGTTCAGAAAATACGATCTCAATCTCATTATTTCAATTTAATTAGATTTTGATTTAGTTAGGTTATTATAATTTAGTTTACTTAATGCAATTTTATAAATTCAATTAATTTTATATTGGCCCCATATAAGAGGGTATTTTTTTCTTCAAAAAGGGTAAAATTAGTGACGGAGGTTAAATAGGAAGAATAGACATTTAATTAGGTTAATAAAGATAATTTACAATTTGTGAAAAAAAGAGGTAACATTAAACGGAACTAACTAAACATAACAAGTGTGCCATAAATAAAGTACTAAAATAGTTTCCCTCCATTTATTACTTTTTAGGTGTTGAATTTATTGTTAATGAAATTGAATTCAAAAGAATAAAGTGAAATCAGTTAATGAAATAAAGTAAAATAAGTTAATGAAATTAAAAGAATTCTATTAAAAAAATTATTTATACAAAATAAGGATTACAAGAAAGTGCATCATAATAGAAAATATTTATTATGGTTACTAGTTTTTTAATAATTTAATTTGAGTTCAAATTAAGCTGTAGAAACGGAAAATTTCCATTTTCCTTTTCTTGGCTGGAGAAGGAATCCAGGGAGCTTCCAGATCCCTCTTCCTTGACGCATATAAATACCACCCCTCCTCCCTTCTCATCCCCATTCAACCCAACAAAATCAAAAGGCAAACGTCAATCTTATTTCCCATGGCTATGAATTTGCTCAGTACTTTTGATGCTTACTTGGCTGAGAAATTCGGCCGGAAGGCCTCTCTTGCCTTCGATTCCTTCATGGCTGAGAAGTTGGGGCAGAATAGTTTCATCTCTTCGTCTTCGTCGAGAGGCCGGAAACCTGAAGAACAACGCACGCAGAAGATGCAGAAGATGCAGAGGAGGCCGAGGTTTGCTGTGGAGTTGGATGGGGTCCACTGCTTTGAGACCATCGTCCCTTCTTAGTCAGTCACATACAGAGTTTGATGCCTTATTAGTCACTCATGTTTGTAACGGTTGTTTCATTCTTTTGTGCGTGATTAAAGACGATCGCTGCATTAATACATTTTTGTTTTTAAAATCATCTTCTTGATTTATAAGGAGAGTTCATTTTGTTTGTTGGTACGCTTGTTGGTTGGTCTAAATGGTTTCTACTCCCTCTGTCCCAGCTCAAATTGCAATGCAATCATTATCACGCGCATCAAGAAACTTATCTAATCGTTAATATATTTAACTACGTATAACAACGGTAAACAAAAAGTTACTTTTCAGAAATTACTTGTTATGACGAATCCATCGCCGTTAAATACGATAATATTATTGTTTATATATCTATCCAAATATGTGTTCAAAGTTGAATATTGAATAGTGACATCTGGTGAAGTGTGCAATTTGAGCTGAGACAGAAGGAGTATTATAATTGGTTGGGAAGCCTTTTGACTTTCAATTTCCCCCAAAACCTTCCTCCTGTATACTCACCTGTCCCAGTTCAACCCTACAATTTAACTATTCATTTAGTCAAAACTTCTTTACTTTGACTCCAAAATTAAATAGGTATATAAGTATAAATATTATTGAGTGATATCTTGTTAGATTCGTTAGAACATATATTTTCAGAATATCAAATTTTAACAAGTATCATTAATAAAATATATTAAAGACCAAATATCTTTTGAGTCAGCCGGTGAAAGTTAAAATATGGAGGTTGAATTGAGACCGAGGGAGTACTATTTGTTGGCACAGTAATTATTGGAAACTTGGAACAAATGTCAAAACCTACTGTTTAGCATCAGCATCTTCGCCAATCCCACTGCAGATTAAATTAATCTTTCTCTGACAGGAAACAAAGAAAAGAAAACGAATGAACCTCAAAAATTCTACTCCCCGGAAATCAACGCTAATTCGGATAATAATGTTTAATTAACGTAATCTTCGAAGCATATTACAAGAACGTAGTCATTTCGTCAAAAACTCACGTGTAATGACACTAAAACCTTGGCAAGATTCCCTGTAATCCGGTGCTTAAGAATACCTTATCCTTAAGTACGGTTGATTACTGGCTAATTCTGACATAAAAGAATAAAGAATGAAATCAAAGGGACGAGAGGTGATTAAGATCACTAATTTCGCTGTAAACCGTATTAGTTTATGAACATATGAGTCCTTAATCTTTTGTTCTCTGTGACTTCTGCTTTGCTTTTAAGTTTCACTTTTACAAGGCATCCCGTAATTGGCGAATTCTTATCTTGTAATTCTCGGACGTCGCTTTCACATGCCTCTAATTATTATTTTTGGACCCAAAACTTATGGAATTATTAGTCTTATCTACAGACGTTAAAGCATATGGATTAAAAGAGATCCTACAATTTGTTGAAATGGACCTCGTTTATTTAGCTGTTGACGACTAATCGTTCATTTGAACAATATAAATTTGATAAATTATTATTAAAATTTTCATCCCATGTATGGTTCTTGTTTTTTTCTTTAAATTTATTTTACATTCTATTAAATTTCTCTCTTCCCCTCGATGATTCATGCCCAATGGACTCGTGAAATGGGGAATTTTCCTTATTTTGTATGCTAAAAGTTTGGTCAGAAGTCTAATCTACCCACATTTATTTCCCAAATTTCTCCGTTTGGATGCTCCATGCAATGCTATGCGACAAAGTTTGAAGGAAAACGGCGAAAAAAATCAAACGAGGCAAACGGATAACGTTGAAGTCGTGTTATATTTAGCTACTTTTTAAAGGACTTTCAAAATGATGGGATACTGCATCCTCAATCGCACGGATTAAATTAAGGCAAAGTTCTGGGAAACACCATTTTTTCATAAACTTATGGAACAACGGGTTTAATTAGAATAATAAAATGTTATGGGTCTTAGTTACAATATTAAAATTTTATTATGCAACATGTAGTAAATGTAAAGTTCATGCAACCCGAAAATATTATCTTTATTTCTTCTAATTTATTATCTTTACTTATGGAAAGACCACCTGACTCTCAACTTAATTCTAAAAATCACAATCATTTTACATCCGAAGAATATAAAATTGACAACGTGCCGACGGGAAGATACCCGATAAATTCTGAAATGACTACATATGATTGGTCGTTAAGGTTAAGGTTTGGTTAAAAGTAAACCGACCTGATTAATTAAGCCTTTAATTAAAATTGGAACATTGACTAATGACTTTGATTTTGATTTCGTTTTCCGAATTAATTGGCAATCCATATAATTGTCTCGTTCTTCCCAACATGAGACCTAAACTGGGGGCAATCATGAATACACGTGCTAATTTTTGTTCGGTAAATGTCCGAATTGCTTGCAATATTTGTATAGTTCTTGATAATGTCCATGATTCATCTCAACTAGTCGTTTAGTTTGGCAATGACTTGTTTGTCCCAATTAGATAGTAAGGTGACAATTCAGGATAATGCAAATAGGCAATCATCTTCTCATGTGAGTTATGATAAATCAATATTTTTAATAATCGAAATGAAGTAAAGGAAGTAATAATTGGTTTTAGAAAAAGCAAATTGGTCGAATTTATCACCCTTCAAATAAGATAATCTCTAACGGTAAGTAACAGCGAATGTAAATATCATTTTCTTACAAAGTAAGTTGCCAACTGTTTCTCTCTTCTTTTCTACACTTTATCATGTGAGTAAGAGAGTGGGTTGGCAAATTGGTATTTGCGAGGTTTAGTCAAAACCCAACCAAAACTTTGAAAAAGAGGTAGCATCATATTTATACCTCATTAATTAAAATTAGGTATCCAAAACCCAAATTAGAATTTCAGAAGATGGGTTTTCTCTCTTTCGACTCAAAAAAGAAAAAGGAAAAGATGTAGTTAGGCAAGTGACAGAAAAAACAAAAGATGATCAATTCATTCCCATCAATTATTTCTTAGGTTTTGTATGGTGGGGAACACAAGCACCAACGATGAGTTATGGTAAAAATGTTGGAAGGAGTAAGGGATAAGGATCGATTTAATTTGTTGCCAAAAATGGGCACATAGTAGAAAACATTGCTAGCTACGAAGTAGAAAGTGCTAAGAGTTAGGTTCTGAGGTTTAAATTTGGGATATTATCGGTGTGAGTGCATTTAGTATATCCAGTATGGACTAAAATGTACGTGTGTCCCTTTAACAAACTGGTAATATTTACAGTAATCATGATAAGAAGCTGCAGGGGAGGATAGACGGTGGAAAACATCGTTTTAATTTAATATACTGATGGTATACTCATGGGAATTTTCGCATATAAATACCATATATTTTTCTAAATAGATGGTAAAATATATTGGATGAAAAAGAATGTTTGTTTGAAAGCTAGGTTTTTCTTTTGCATGAACTCATGAATTACAAGACAAAATATTGCGAGTAGTAATGATCTTTATATGTAGTTACCAGGCTATGCATTAAATTACAAGACAAAGTTTCGCGCGTCTAGACAAAGATGAAGTACGGTATAAAATCCTTTTATGGTGAGTAAAAATTAATGTACAAAATAGATTTTAAATATAGTAAATGAGATTTTAAATATAATTAGAGAAAAAATAGGAGAGTGAGGAGGGATTTGGGAGGTGTGGGCATAAATAATTGAGAAATTAATGATTTTGGATAATAAGAATCTAGCGGGATGAAGAAATTTGTGGATAAAGAATTTCTTCATTTTTGCAAAATGCACATCTTTTTAATACTACCATTTCATTTTCATATAATTTGATCTCTTACATAATAGAATTTGATTTTTTTTACTACTAGACTAGATTCGATCTTTTAATTACTCGAATTTGATATTATGTATTTTAACAATATAATTAATTATTTTAATAATATTTACGGTCAAATATTATAAAAATAATAATTGACCCGACATATACAAGTACTCCCTCTGTCCCAACTATTTTTTCAGAGAGAAAAAGTGCATTTCAAAATAGTGACCATAAAAATGATAACAATACCCTCCACCTACATCCTTAACCACGAACCACCACTGCCATCATAAACAGGTTACCACATTTCACGCACATTTTTTACCGACGTTGGCGCCGGATGATCCTATGAATAGTTTTGTAGGTTTTAGTAGAGATTATATCGGCTAGAGAATGACGGCGAGTTGATGAATTTCACAAACTGTGCCAGATTTTTGAGAATGACGACGAGTTCCCCACACCGAGCACTACTGTGTCCCTGATATGAATAGTTTGGACGAATTCCCAAAATTAAGTCGAGATCCCTTGTTGAAAATGACGACAAAGTTCCGCAGATTCCAAAACGATACTCCAATCGCGGTCCAAAATAGTTTGAAGGAGTTCCCAAATTTAAGGCGAGATCCCTTGAGAATGTCGACGAATTTTCAAAGTTGAGCGAATTTTCTCTGTTGCGGGAAAATTATTGAGCTTGACGTAGACTATGACGATGCTCTCCTAAATTACCTTCTCCTAAATTACCTTCTCCTACCCAATTAGAAATTTCATAACCGGAAATCATGGCGATTCCGTAAAAATAAGATTTCCTCCATTTGTACCCAAAATCCCCAATATCAGGGCATAATTCCTCGCATTAAAGAAAACATATCCGAGAGGTGTTGGGATCCCCAAGCGTAGACTGCGTTTACTCTCGTTATTACCAAAAACCCCAAAGTTCCTTGCATTGAAGCCAAAAAGAATTGGTATAATTAAGTTGATAAATTTTAGATTTAGGGAATCCTGTCTCTGTTTAGCAATATTGATGCGTACAGGTGAGGCAGAATTGTGGCAAGGAATAATGCCTCCTCTATTTTAAATGGAATTTTTTTAGCAACTTAAAAGAGTCCGTCTCTTAAAAAACGGTCTTTCCATAAGTTATGGAAAGACCAAGATTTAAAGGGTAAAATATAAGAAATTAAGATAAAATTTTTGGGTTGCATGAATATGGTTATAAACTTTATAACTATTACATGTTCTGTAATAAAACTCTAATGTTGCAACTAAGACATTTTACCTTTTATTATTCTAATTAAACCCCGTCTTTCCATAAATTTATGAAAAGACCGTCTTTCCCAAGACTTTGTCAACTTAAAAAGGAAACAAGTTTACAAAATAAAATAATACTGGATAATTCAATAATATATCCTTTTTAAAATAGAAATTGCGGAAATATAAAAGTAAAGATCAAACAATGAAGGCAAAGTTTTGGGAAAGACGGTATTTCCATAAGATTATGGAAAGACGAGATTTAGTTAAAAGTATCAAAGGTAAAAGGTTTTAGTTGCAATATTAAAATTTTATTACAGAACATGTAATAGTTATAAATTTTATAAACAGATT
>JAULKJ010294165.1:0-12049 GCA_032355405.1 Rubia balearica | reverse complement strand
ACATCAGGTAAAGGGGACAAATCAACAAACTATGGTCGCTCAATAAAAGACAATATATATATATATGTATATTTATACACACAATCCCTCCATCCCAGAAAAAAAATGGAGTACTATTAATTTTGGATCGGTATTTTATGTATGATGAGCTGGAAGTGTTGATGAGAAATAAAGGAAATGTATTTTGGTAATGGAAGAGTTGACTAGTAGATTTAATCAACCTTTTGAGGGATAATATAGTAAAGGTATAAACTCATTTTTTTGCCATTTTAGGTAATAATTGAATTGTGTCAATTTCTGTGGTACGGACAAAATAGAAATTGTCCAATTTTTCTAGCACTGAGGAAGTATATATGTATCCCTGTTATGAAAAAATACTACAAATCACTTGGAAGGAAAAACACATGATATATATCTCAATTTCCAAAAGCAATATGAAAATCAGAAGAAAGAAAGTGTTACTAATCAGAAGCAAAAACAGAAACTCATCCAGATTGAAAGTTCTCAAGAGCAGGATCCTAAACAGGGTTCAAAGGTTAATTCTAATCCTAGACTTAATTTAAATCTAGACACTAATCATATTACAGGTTTGGAATCAAGTTCACAAGGTGCAATCCCAGCTCAGGGACCACAAGTAAGTTCCACTCCTCTCAGTTCATCAAGTGACTCAGTTTGAGATTTTTGATCATGCAGCATAGGACACTGTAAACGTGGCTGAGAACACAAAGATCCCTTCAGCTGATGAGTTTGTAACCCTAAATCCCCTAATGTTTTTACTATGTCTCACAGTTGGTAATGTATCAAACATTAAAAATAAATCCACTTTTGATAATGATCAGGAAGAAAAAGAAAAGGAAAATATATCTATTTTTGAAGCATTAGAGATGTCATTTGAACTGAATTTAACCTCAGATACTGTAGCAAACATTGATAAAGGACTAAATAATTCAGAAATCATAATAGAAGATAGCTTCTTTGAAATTAATGTAAGGGACATCCTCTTTTGGTTTCCGGAAGTAAGAAAAATAAATCTTTTGAATGGTTTTATACTGAAAATGCTAAAACTTCATTTCTTTCCGTTCGACATAATAATTTGGAAGAAATAAAGGTTAATCTTAATGAATCTCAAAACATATTTAGTCTCCTTCTTAAAGATTCAGAAAGATTTGATAAAGAAATCCAAACCATCGATAACCAAAACCTCCGAAATTAAAAATAAATCAAAAATATATAATAAAAAGGACTACACATCAACTCCTAAAACGGTTACAACCAGTTTCACTTTAAACATTCCAAAACCAATTTAAATGATGGGAACAAACATTTTTGTATGGAATGAGGAGTTAGCTAATAAAGCTACTCACATGAGATCAGAGACATTTAAACGAAGATACAATGTAGTACTATTTGTACTGATTGAACCTATGATGAACAATAACTCAATACATACCACAACCACAATTTAGGATTCAAAAATTCATTTTTCAACATCTGAATGCAAAATCTGGTTGTTTTGGGATGATTCATTATTCTTAAAATCTATCTAACTTTAAACATCTTTCTCTAACCAAAGATTGTGTAATTGGCTTCATTTATGCTAATTATACAATCAAAGAAAGGAAAAAATGGTGGAATAAAATTCCACCTTTCATTTTATGCTAGTTTAACTGGCCCGTGATTTTAATGTGATTGCTAAAAATGATGAATATCTTGGAATTTCTATTCCTGACCCAAAACCAATTAAAAACTTAAACAAATATTTAAATGATAACAATTCATCACACATTCCAACTGTTGGAAGCCTTTACACCTGGACTGGTGTTAGGCGAAAAGGCAGAGTCAGGACAAGGCTAGATTGAGGATTATCAAATTCACTATGGTGGTCTAATTTTCAGTCCTCAAATATTTAAAATCTGCCAAGGGATCAATATGATCATTCCCCGCTAATCCTCCATATTTCTAAAAATATAATAACTACAACACCTAAGGCTTTCAGGTTTCAACACTGTTGGTTCAATCATAACTCATTTATGTATGTCATTGAAAAAATCTAGAAAGTGCATACCGATTTAACTTGAATGGAAAAACTGATTTTCAAACTTAAAAATCTTAAATTAATCTTAAAAACTGGAATCACACTATTTTTGGAAATGTTTTTTACAAATTCAAAGAAATTGAGGAAAAATTAATGAAAGCTAAAACAAACATACAAGAATATGATAATTTACAAAATTGGATAGGTTAAAATTCTGCAAAAACTTCACTAGCTTAGCATAAGCAAACCAAGAAGCATTTTGGAAACAAAAATCAAGAATAAAATGGCTTACAGAAGGGGATAAAAAATTAAAATTTTACCATCAATTCATTAAAGTCAAGCATAAAAGACAACTCATAACTACCATTAAAAACTCATATGAAGACTGGTTAAATGACCAGGTACAAATAGGAAAAGAAGCAGTACAATATTTTACTGAATTATTAACAAAAGAAAATATAGATCCGTCTGAAGTAAATACTGCTTATAATTTAGATATATTCCACAACTGGTAACTAATTAAATGAAACATATTATATAACAGTCAGTTAGTCTTATAGAATTACATGATACAATCCGGAAGATGGACTCAAAATCAGCATCAGCACCTGATGGTTTTACATGACTCTTTTTTTTATAAAAATAATATATGGCATATCATTAAAGAAGACTTAGTATAAGCTTTAAATTATTTTCTCAATTTAAACTCAATCCCTAAATTTATTTCAGCTACACTGATAGTATTAATACCTAAAAAATAAATATGCTTAAGTTTAAAGACTACATACCTATTAGATTTGTAATTGCACCAACAAGGTCTTTTCAAAAATATTGGCAGAAAGAAACAAACCTTATTTGAATACCCTCATAAGTCCTGAGCAATCAGTTTTTGTTCCAGGCAGAGAGTTGGCTCACAATGTCCTCTTGATGCAGGAAGTCAGCCAGTACTTACACTAAAAAAAATAAGAGATCTAATATGATGATAAAATTACACATGATGAAAGTTTTTGATGGAGTATCTTGTAACTTTCTATCAAAAATTCTAATACAAATTGGATTTTCTGATAAGGTTATCAATTTTAAAATGGGAAATATTAAGGCTACTACCTTCTCAGTACTTATAAATGGCAGTCCAAATATTGTTTTCCCAAGCATCAAGGGGCTTACAAAATGGAGATCCTCTTTCTGCAATACTTTTTATACTAATTGATGAAGCCTTCTCTAGAAATCTAAACTCTCTATTCCAATACTCTAACCTAAGAACATATAAGTTATCTAAACCCATGCTACTAGTCTCATATTTGTGTTTTACTACTGATACAACAATCCTTATGGAATACTCAAAAACTGGTTTAAAACATTAATCAGTTTTCTAAAAAGTTGTGAATTAGTAGCAGGAAAAAGAATCAACTTTGAAAATCATCTTTTTACTTATCAAAACATGCCAGGAAATATAATGAAACTGCAATTAAAGTAGAAACACATATAATTGAAGGTAACTTCCAATTTAAATATTTAGGGTGTCCTATCTCCTCAGGTAGATAAAAAAAGAGTATTTCATGGGAAGGATTAACTCTCTCTCCTTAAAAATTCAGAACTCGTAACATAAACTTCTAAGTACTATAGAAAAGATTACATTAATAAAAACATGTCCAGTCCTCAATTCCCTTACATTGAATCACAGTTTTGAAGCCAACAAAACATATTGTGGATAAAATACATAAAATAATGGAAAATTCCAATGGAATCCCATTCTAAATTATAATAACCAACAACATGACACTGATATTCAAAATAAAAAAATTTGAGAGATCCTATTAGAAAATGTGTTATTCAAAACAAGAAAATGGATTAGGTTTTAAAAATATTTACACTATGATTGACAATTTTTCAATGAAGTTATGGTGGAAAATGCAATAGAGACAATTCTTATGGTCAAAATTAATGTGGTCAACACCATACAGGCTAAAAAGTACTAAATTTTGGAACAAAATCAAAGAAATAAATCATTTAGCTCAAGAAAATACACTAATTAAGATAGGTAAAGGCTCATTGTCTTTTTGGAATGCAAACTGGACATCAGTGGGACCTTATACCTGGAACGGAAACAAGATTCTGATAATCATTCCCCGAATTGATAGTATCTCATTTTATAAGTCAAAAACATACCTTACTGCCTAAATTAAAATGTCACATTTCTAATCAGTTCTTTCAAATTCTAACTCAAGAACATAAAATATGGCCTGATTATGATGATAAAGTGATATGAAAACTAAATCAACATGAAAAATCTACACTCAAATCTGCTTATGAGATACTCATATCTAAAAGACAGTTAACTAAAAACTAAAAGCATCTTTGGTCCAATTTATTACAAAAGAAATTCTGCTTCTTCAATTGGAGGTTACTTAATTAACAGATTGATTGCAATTTCTGATGTGCTAGATCCCGTCCTTTAATTTTCCTTCCAAATGCTATTCTGTAAACAAAACTCTGATGATCTGCATCATTGTTTTAGCAACTACATTAAGATTCAGGTTGTATGGAAAGCTATAAACAAAATTTTCAACATCCATAATTTGAATTTAACTTATCTTTGGGAGAGATTTTGTTTTCTTGGCAGGTTCCTGTGCAAAATAGATATACATAAAATATGGTTAAAATTCTATCCATGATTATAACATGGAATATCTGGTGTATCATAATTAGAATCTTATATGATGATGCAAATATCAACGAACATCTTCTCATAAGAAAGATTCTATTCTATTTTAGATAAATGATATCTTGATTGGACAAAATATTTCAGCTTTGTGGGATCTAAACTATGATTAGCCTAGACTTCATGTAAGAATTAAAAGAAATCCAAAATCTAAACAATGAATTGCAACTCTGTGATTATCCTAGACTTCTTCTTATTCTTCTATGATAGTTCCCACAACTCTGTGCAACTCTCATATTACTATTCCTCTACTTTTTTGTCTTCCTTCTTCAACCCTTCTATCTTCTACCAGTTTTTGACTCGTGGCCTTTAGTCTTCTGTCATGCTTACAAATGGTCTTCTACAATCTAGTAACACCCTTTTGGATGGCCTTCTATAAACTACGTTGAGGTGCTCACGAGCAACCTACTAATAAGCTTACAAAAGAGGATCTAGGCACACGTGAGGAAATAGTGTCCATTAGATTCAATTAAGTCTACAAAACTTAGGATTTAGATAGGAAAACCAATAATGGTCGTCTAAACCCTTTGTCGTGTAAACCTAATCAAAACTAGAAATCAACTAAACAAAACATGATAATAAATGTGTGAAATAGATTGGTGAACGCATGCATATAGGTGCACATTAATCCCTCCTCACTTAAACCTTTACTTGTCCTTGAGTGAACAAAAACGAGAAAATATCCAAGAGTAATGTAGCATGCAAATAGAATTTAACTGATGCATTCAACTTATTCCCAACCTACCCTAGTTCCCCATATGATTGTAAGAATCTGACAGCTCTCACTCTCCTGAAGATGCTAAAGTAACCTCTCCACCCAAAATACATAAAATAAAAAGGCAAAGTAAAATGATAAGTGCTAAATTAGCTTACTCCTACAAAGAAGCCGCAGAAGACAACCTAGAGATGTTGATGAAGAAACCGCCAAAGATGGCCAAAAGATGTTCAAATTTTTAGTTTCCAATATCTCTCAAATTTTCTCATTTTACCTAGGATCCCTTTCGGGTTTTCATCCTAGCATTCACACATGTTAAGCTCACTTCTCACCTTTTTCCATACAGCCTCTCATTTTTGCCTAGGTTTTCCAATCTAGCCGGGCCTAACCTCTCATTTTTATGTAGGTCTTTCGGCCTATCTGGGATTTCTTTCCATTTTTGCCTATGTTGTCCTTTCGGGTTTCCAACTTAGTCGGGTATATATTTTTTCATTTTTTCAAAAACATTTTGTGTAGCAAAAATTCCCCAAAGGTGGGCTTCATACTACATGAAGATCATAAAAAACTAAAAATTATACCAACAAAATTTCTTCCCAAAAACATCCCCGAACAAAGAGATAGCACCCTAACTATTACACCACAAATAACTCTACCAAACTTCTCAAAAACAAAGATAGCGCCAAAACATACCCTACAAAGCAACATCAAAAACACAAAGGAATCCCAAGATGAAAAACTCCTAAGTGTTTCACTACTCCCTCCCCCACACTTGAAATTTTCTTTTTTTCTCTAATACAATGAACCAATATAGACCATAAGTGAGAAAGAGAGAAGTATTGGAACTCACTCATGTAACGCCAAATGGTCCTTCCTCAAGTGCCGAGTCTCGGGTCTCCTCTTCCTTTCTTCATACTGTATTTGTTTCCTCTCTATGGGAATGACATCCCAAAAAATCATTGAGCCTCGAGATGTGAAATCTCACTATCAATTGATCGATGGACTCTTCTTGGACATCCACCCTCTCATCCACAATAGCGAACTCCTCCTTCATTTCCCGCTCGATGGAGTCTAACATAGACCCCCAAATATGCTAGGTACCCTCAATAGAATCTAGCCTAGTCCCAAAATCCTCTAACTATAAACTCATCCAGTCTACCGCGTGACCTACCTCTTCTAAAATTTGGGTAGAACTTGCAAGTTGTTTCCCCAAAATGCACAATCGGTCGAGGAAGTCCGCAGGTAGGTGAGTGCGTCTAGGTGGTGCCCTAGATGGAGTTTCACCATCCTCCTCGATGTCTATTTTCATGCCCGATAATACCCTGTAAAATTCTTTCTCAAGCTGCAAATCAGGTGCTAGGAACAAGTTCTCCAATACATTGTCTTAGTTGATAACTGTGTGGTCAAACTGTGGAAGAACCATGAAGTTGCAAACTGTAACGCCACTGAACAGCCAAATGAAGCTGTCCTCAGAAGTAGTGGTAGCAACCATTCAATATCGTGCTAACTTTTCCATAGTGTACCTCATCCCCAAATGACCTAAGTTTGCCAGTGCAAATGGAGAAGGAACCGGATGACCCAAGTATTGGGCTAAGATTCCTACCATTCCACCCATCAATATTTTCCCACCTTTCATGTTTCCAATGGTCATTCATTCCTTCATGAAGGCCGCCACCATATCTGTGTAGAAATTCCCCTCCGGATTCATAGCCCAAAGGACTTAGATGTTCGAATCGGGGCACAGTGAGATCTCTCTGTGATAAAATATCCCCATGCACAATAATCACTTGATATATCACAACACAGGATGGAAAATCATGGTGCTCTTGAAAAGATGCTTCCTCTCTGTGCCTGAAATAACTATCCACAAATTTCTCAAAGAAAATGGAAGGCCTTGTCGGTGTGTCCTCGGAATCCCTTCCTGTACTTCCACCCAAATGCTTAGGCAATGTTCCACTGCTACATAATGTACTCCTTATCATCCAAGTGGAAATGGATGATTTTCTTTCCCTCATTGTCTGTTGCTTGCTCCAAGGTTTCCAAAACTCCAAGCTCCACCGTATGTAAGTGTTAGAATGCTTTTCTAAGAAACCCCCTAGGCCTATTTGGCTTAGAAAATATGTGACACGATCGAGTAGACCTAGAACTCCCAAGGTCTCCTTGCATGCAAACTTTGTCTCCAATATGGTTCTCTTTGGGTATGTCAAGTACTTTCATCTCTAGGCGCACTCCCGGAAATGGTGGTAAACCCCGTGAACTCATCAACAACAAAAGCGGGGGTAAGAAGGAATGGGAGTCGCTGGCTCTTACTCCTAACCTTGGCCGACTTCTTCTCTTTGTCACGCAAGAAAGTTGTTCCTTTTTCCAACCTATTTATTTTTGGATCCATCCTTTCCCAACATGAAGAATATGATAATGCAAGAATACACAAAGGTATGCATCAAGTATCATTCAAGAAGAACACTTCTTCCTAAATAGCCAAAACATTCCAAATCGTGCTATCTCAACATAAAGGCTATTTAATGAAGAAACATTCTCCCTAAATAACAAACTCATGGAAAATCATAGCATCCCATCAAGAAGATCATGCAATCAGGAATCATTCCTTCTAAATCCTCACAACTAATGAAGATCATATCATCAAAATATAAGGACACATACTTCCCCCACACTTAGTTTAACACAAGATCATACACATAACCCAAATATTCCCCCAAAAACACTTCAAAATGTTTTGATATTCAAGCTCCTTATCACATCATTATCATGCTAAACAAATAAGGTAAACATAAATCTCAAAGGATTACCTAGAATTTGAAGCCGGGAGATGAAAAATCAACACAAGAAGAAGCAAAAAAACTATTTTTTGAGAGAAAATCTTCACTTTTTTAGTTTCACCAATATGGAGTGAGAGTGGGTGTTTTTGATAGATGTAAATGACCTAAATGGTCCCTATGGGTGAGGGAATGTACCATGAATCCTTATTTTCAACAAATACTATGATTTAGGAGGAAGGTACAAATGAGATAAGGTGGTGGAAGATTCACCCTCACCTCGGGTGTTGGAAGATTCACCCTCACCTCAGGTGTTGGAAGCTCCTTGATGGGTTCCTCCTCTACAACCAATTAATGCTCCTCCACTACAACCAATTAATGCTCCTCCACTACAACCAATTCATGCTCCTCCAAGTTGGTTTTGTTGCTCTCCATGATCAAGTCATCCTCTTGTAAGATCTCCTTCTTCGGATCATGCACCTCCTTACCGCTTCTTAGCTTCAAAGAGCTCATTTTTTTTTTGGATTTATCTCCGTTTGGGAAGGAATCTTTCTAGACCCTTTGGCTTCAAGTCGGCTCACAGAGGTAGCAAGTTTTCCGACTTGGATTTCAAGATTTTTTTTGCTTGAAAATTCACTAGTCGATATCTTCAATTTCACGCATTATTCGCTCTGCAAAAACACCTTACTTCCTAGCCAATTGAGAGATTTCTTCCAAGATCGTTTCTCGATCTGTTTTGTAGAGTGAGGAATTTTTGTTGGAAGGCCCTTCGCCCTTAGATAGGGTTTAAGTGGAGCTTGTCCACCTCGATTGTACCCTTGCACTTGATTATCCTCAAGCCAACAAAAGTTGGGGTGATTGCGGTTCCCAGGGTTGAAGGTGTTCGCCTAGGAGTTTTGCCTTTCGCCTCCTTGGTAACCTAGGAACCCTTATTATTGTTTCTCCCTACCGAATTATTTCCTATTGCCATTGCTGAAGTCCAATGCCTTCACCTCCTCCAAGTCTTCCACGACTAGTGGACGAGGATCAGTATGATAATCGAGAATACAAATGCCACACAATTTAACCTGTTAAACTCTCACCTTCACGAATTTCTTCATCATAGAAGCAAGCGTTTGGACTTTATCTTCTAGCTTAAGGGATTGATGTGGATCCTCCACGGTTTTCACTCTAGATCGTGTACCAAACTGCCTCGTTCAACTGGCCATTTCTTTGAAGAGTTCCATCGTATCCCTCGGGATTTTGTTGGCGATTGAACTGTTGCACGAGGCATTCACCATTCGCATGTCATCATCACATATCCCCTAGAAGAAATAGTATACTAAATCACCTTCTTGAAAAGATGATATGGACAGCTTGCTAATAGCCTCTTGAATCATTCCCAATACTCGTAGAGGGATTCATTTGTGAATTGAGATATATTGGAGAGCTACTTCATCAAAATAGGTGACTTTGAAGCAGGAATGTATTTCTCGAGAAATTTGTGCTCCGTGCCCATCCAGAAGGTGATGCAACCGGGAGAAAGGTAGTACAACTGGTCCTTAGCTGCATCCCAGAGTGAGAAGGGAAACGACTTCAAATTGTATACTTCTTCAACGACTCCCGGCAGCTTCAAGTTGGTACAAACTAGATGAAATTTTGACACATATTTGTTTGGATCTTCACCGCCCATTCCATGGAACGTCGGCAGGCACTGGATCATACTACTCTAAAATTCACATATCACATTTGGTGTCAAGGGCGGGAACGCACTGCTAAAGGGTTGATTTTCCAAATTTGGGGCCATCAACTCCCTCAAAGTACGATTATCTTCTAACATTTCTCCACTCTCTACAGCTATCAAAACTAGTTCTCGTGAAACTCCCTACCTAGTTCTTCTGAAACTCCCTATCTATTTCTCTTCCTCCTTCGTCGCCTACTACCTGCATATTCCGTCAGGTAATGTAGAGCTCCTAAATTAGTGGTACGAGTGTGTACCATAAATTGGGAGCAAGAAGTATCCAACTAGAGGAAACACTAGCAAAAAAGGTTAGAAGTAACTGGATGCTAGGAAGAAAAATCAATAGCAACACCCAATCAAAAACAAAAATAAAGACAACACTAACTACTTAACTAACATGCTATACAAGTTAACTACTAGACCTTTATACTATAATCCCCAGCAATGGAGCCAAAAGTTTTGACCCACCCCCTTCTGGCATCATTAAACTCGAGGGAGAGGCTTGAGTTATTGAGGGTCAAAGACAGAATTTATGATGTTGTTCTCGTTCCTACTACTATGCTACCAAAAGGGTAGATAGTCACAAGACTAGAGTCATCTACAGAGATGTTAGGAATCTAAGATTTAACTAAACACAACAGTGATCAGGTAGTCAATCCGATCATGAATTTTGAATAATCAGTGTTGCTAAAAAAATTTGGTAGGGGAGGGGGGTTGCGAACAACTACTATCATGCAAGTCAACAGAGAGTAAACTATATAAAGTAGTACTGAGGGAGTATTTGTGTAACATGAACAACAATGTTTTGATTCTCGGTTCCATCACATACAAGAACTACAAACCAATTGTAGTGTTTATGACACGTGGTGTGGTCGATTGTCAATACTTCCCCACACCTATCTCTTACGGTACACATGTAATCTTCCATCGGCTCCAACTCTGTAATCAGCTCCAACTCTGTAATTAGAGAAGTACAACAATGGCCTTGTTTATTGTGCAGATCTGAATTTCTCTCGTGCTATTACGTCCTGGGAACTACACCACGAATGCATCTCCCTAGACCTAAAAAGGAAAAGGGGGTGAAGAACCTTATTGATGGCTCTAAGGTTAAAAGCTAACCCTAATTTTCTACTTTAGTTATCTCTATACATAACCCTTTGAACCAACTTGCCAGCTAACTAGTGTATGGTCGATCGAAACATTGACTAGGCAAGCCACGTGCACACACCTCCACGGTTCCAAACTATAGTTACCTAAGCACATCTAGGTTTCCTTCCCTGGGGGATATCAAAAATTGTACCAACATGAAAATAGACTACCATGTGTTCGAGTCTTAGTGTGACACTCATGCAATTAATAAGAACATGAAGAACAAGCACACATAATAATCACAAAAACATATAAATAGGTATATCTTGGGAATCTCACAAAAAATTTAATTCATGAATACAAATACAAACCCTAAGCAAATTAACCACTCCCTAAAAATATATCCATGGAAAATATTGAGTTAAATGCAATAGATCTATGAAAATAAGAGAACAAAAGAGAACGGAAAGAGAAGAAGAACTCTAGAGAGAGAACTCTCATCTCCCTTCCCACCTACTTGGAAATAAAAGTTACATTGTAACTACTTAGATAACCCTACAAAACTAAAGGCTCTTATACATAGAAGTAGGGAATTGGGCCTTGAAAAAAGCCTAAAATAGGCTTAAAAATCTTAGCAGCTGCAATTGGGCCGTGTAGGGCCTAAAATAGGCTTAAAAACCTTAGCAGCTGCAATTGGTGCGGCCAATTGAAAAAGGCATGGGCCGTGTAGGGTCTTGCAAAACGGCATGGACCCTGCAACCTCGTGCTGGCATAGGCCTCACAGTTAATTACGGGCCATATAGAGTGGTGTCGGCATGGTCCGCACATACTGACAAGGACCGCCAGCTGGAGCCTTGTTTTGGACTTCTGATTTGTACACCCCGTATAGTTTGACGTGACCTATCAATTGAAAAGTCTTATTTTTCAATTGAACGATGAAAGCCATGTCATTTTTCATGCCCCGTGGTCTGGTCTTCACTTTTAGAACTTGAAATGG
>JAULKJ010294157.1:0-20925 GCA_032355405.1 Rubia balearica | reverse complement strand
CATGTTTTGATGTTTGGCGAGAACCATAATGGAACTTGATTTTGCTACTTCATTTTGATATTGGATTGTACAATTAGTGTATATTTTTTCTTTAATTAGACTAGTTTGGCTTTGGGGTAGCTTTACTAGTTCGACTTTGGTTTTATTTAGATTAAGGTAGTTTAATTAGGTTAGTATGGCTTTGATTAGGCTACTTTAATTAGGCTATATTTTGGCTTTGGTTTGGTTATGCTTATGATAGTTTAGCTTTATTATTATGTCATGGTATAGTTAGCATTGCAATTGGATTGAAATTTATGCACATGGACATATATGCATTTTACATCCTTATAGTGGCTTTCTCATGATTATAGTATATTGACTACGTCAATATGATTTCAATTGCTAATTTCTATAATACTGTCTAGGAGTTTATTGCTATGAGTTGTGTACTAGTTTGTAAAAACATGTTCTTTTGAGATAATATCCAATTGATTATTTCATGAATTTACCTCTTATTTCCCTGTGAATCTGATGTGGTTTGCTGTATTAAATAGACATGGTCCCAAAGAAGAGATCGAGAGCAGGTCTTTCTGCCACACCTCTACCTTCTCTGCCAGTAGCCGAACCTGCACCACCACCTCTCCCTGACAGATTTATGGGATTGCATCGGATCACCGGCGCATATGCTGAGGGGCGGGATATTTTGTCTTCGAGGAAGATCCAGGAGACATGTTTCGCCGATGAAGCCCCTTTAGATGCCCTTTAGCTGAAGGAACCGATCCAGAGCTGTCAGAAAACCAAATCACCCTTCTATTCGCCAGCCCGTGGGGATTTGCACGGTCGTGCCTCTCAGAAGGCTAGGAAACCCCCATCCAACCGGCAGCCTGTGTGCTATTGCATGGGTCGTGTGCTATTGCACGGCCTGTGCCGCCTATCCAGCCTAGGGGTTCACTAGTTTTTTGGCCTCTTTAAGGCCCATTTCCTACCTACTATATAAAGATCATATGTTTACTAAGCTTTAGTAGTTAGAGAATTTCATTAGTTGTGATTTCTATTCTCCTTCTTTCTAAAACTAGGTGGAGAAAGAAAGGGAGTAACCCCTTTCCCTATGCGTTTATGCTTATAAATATCATGTTTTATTAAACCTTGATGCTCTTGTGAAATGCATGTTATATATCATTTGATAAACCATAGTTATATATTTCATATATGGTCCTAGGCTTATTTGTCCCATTGGGAGTATCCGTTAGGGTATTTGTGGATTTGTGAGTTCTCAACCATGTGAGTGTATGCATGTAGGTTCGCGAAAACCATTTTGATGATCTAATGCCAGTTGATGGGAAGATCTTACTCTGGGAGGTCATCGCCGTACCACTCAAAAAACAATTTATAAACCCTAAATGTTCCCTAACTACAATTAAGTAGATAGTCACTACTACAAAACCCCCCCCCCTTTAGCACCGGTTTTTTGGGTAGCACTGATTTTTTAAAAATAGCGAAACCGGTTTTATAAAATCGGTGCTAGATTTAGCACCAATTTTTTTGGTCTAACACCAGTTTTTTTTCCCATGAAGTCTGTGAAAATATTTCACGGTTTTAAAAAACTGGTTCTTAAGCAGCACCGGTTTAGCACTGGTTTTTTAGAATAAGCACCTGTTTTTTTGGAATGGGCACCAACTTTTTAAAATAGGTGGCTATGTAGCCGATTTAGCACCGATTTTCATGCTAGCACTGGTTTTGAAAAATCGGTGCCAAAAGAATTCAAGGATTCAAAAAAGCCCTTCCTCTGGACGCAGCTGCATTCAGAGGAAGGGAAAAAATTGGGCGCTGGCCGCAGCTGCTCTATGACTTCCATTTGGCAAAAACAGATTTGAAATTGGCGTTGACCGCAACTGCTCTAATACTTCATAACAAACAGTAAAACAATCTAGTAACATATATGTATATGGCCACATCTAGAAACATCCAAAAACATTCCACAAAATGTATGATACAAAATTACTAATCTATGTGACTAACATAACTATCAAATAAGCAGATGACTTGGGGCGGCGGATGAGGCTATTGTTGTAGTCGACATGAATCAAACCAAAATGTTGGGTATAACGAAGCTTCCATTCAATGTTATCCATCAAAGACCAAGCAAAATAACCCTTCATAGAAAAAACAAAAGTTAAAAGAAAAACCAAAATAGGTACATATCCACAAAAGTTAAAAGAAAAACCACAATAGTTACATATCTATCACGGCTACATATCTACAACAACCAGCCAAAGAAAACAAAAGCAAGTCACAAATATCATTGTAGTAATAGTGGCAACATGCAACATTGTTAGACAGGTTTCTGGATGATTAAGGTATTACCATATTGAGGGGTTCTTTCTTCTTGTTGAGAAATTGAAAGGTGTCCAAGAAAGACCTTATATCTCATTTTGAGGAAAAGCGTAGTTATAATATGAATGCAAAAGATGTTTCACTTAATACATGAAACTAAAACAAATCCATGAGAATTGGAAGCAAATCACAAAATGAAAGCAGAGGCACAACAACAAGCAACACTTAATTAGAATGGCAGCCAATAAAATTACATAAAAAACAAAGGATGGTTCCAGAAAAGGGAGATTAAAGGAAATCCTTACACTACTTTTTAACAAGGCTAAACTCCTACAGCACCAGCGGTCAGGTTCTTCATTATCATTATTCGTGAAAGGCTTGGGTTGAGGTCCTTGAAGAAAACGAAGGAAACAAACTAAAGCTAAACTCTTCAGCAAAATATTGGTAACAAAACGCTTATGCAGTAATGCAGATAACCTTCTTTTTAGAAATGAAAATCCCTAACAAACCACACCATATAAAATCAAGAATGAAGTCCAAAACCAAACAATGAAACATTCTCAACACAGACAAAGAAAAAGGGTGCAAAAAACAACATATATAAGTAACATGAAAAATGAAAAGGTGTAAGGCTGATATGTGAATCTTTCCCCATGTTTATTAACCACCTCAAAGACATTCAGTACATGGAATGTTAAGGTTTCATTGAAGAAAGTAATGAGAAGGGGTTTATGCTATATTAATTCCATATATTGAAAGTTCCACATCCAACTGAAATTAGTACATTTTGGTTTAAGACAAGATGCTCATTTTGGTTTAAGATTCTAACCAAAGTAAGATAACATTTTGCATAATGAACAGTAAGTGGTAGGATAGTAAGGGGGAAATGAACAGTAAGTGGTAGATTCTAACCCTCATTTTGAAGACAAATGAGGGAAGATGAAATTACCTGTAAAAGAAGGGGGGAAATGTGAGTTCAAGAAACTGAAATTACATAGATAACTTATAGGAAATAAATATGCTGAAATGGGAAAACCAAATTCATCCGCACAGAAAAGAAATCAAGAAAGCAATAGCAAAAGAAACAAGCCGTATAACTATCAACAAATCAGAGCCCCCAAATTAACCCTCAAATTAACCCGTAGAGAAAGTGAAAAAGTAGGAACGGAAGAGCTAAATAAGAAGAACAAAGAGGTATAATGATGAACAAATCAGACCCCCTAAATGATGAACAAGTGGGATCCCTAAATTGAGCCCTCAAATTTACCCGTGCAGAAAGCAAAAAAGTAGAAACGGACAAGTTAATCGATGGAGTGAAACAATGAGAATAAAAATTAAAACACAACTCACCTTAAATGAAGAATACGGAAGGGGAGGTGAGGAACATGAACAAGACACGTAACAAAGGGAGAAAAAAAAAGGGTTGTCTGAAGCAGGAAGGTGGAGGGAGGAGTTAACCTAAGACCATCAAAATATAGAAATCAACAAAGAGGCGAAATGAGCCAAGCATGTAGGATAAGGGGAAATGCAAGTGGGTGAACTCACATGGGCAGCGGAACACCAGTGAATTGTTGTTCACCTAGAGCAGTTGGTTGGAAGACTGGGAATTAGGGAAGGAGCAAAGCTAATGAAGCAGGTAGGAGAATGGGAGAGCAAAGGAGTTGAAATGACCCACCGTACCGAAACGGGTGCACAAACAAATTTAGTACACTTTTACTATAGTATATAAATATAGATTAGTTAAAATTCCATAAACTTTAGTACTACTTTTTTTAATTATTTTTATTTTTTGGTTGGTGTATAATATTTAAAAAATATTTTTCAGGAATTTTTTTAGAGAAAAAACACTATAATGACTACTTTGTCCCAATTCAAGCTACAATTTAACTATTCATTTAGTCAAAACTTCTTAACTTTGACCTCAAAATTGAATAGGTGTATAATTATAAATATCATTGAATGATACATTGTTAGATTCGTTATAACGTATATTTTCATAATATCAACTATTTAAAAGTTTTAATTATCCCTAATAAAAGATATTAAGGATCAAACATATTTTGAGTCAATTGCTAAAAGCTAAAGTTTGCAGTTTGAAATGGGACAGAGGGAGTATCATAGTATGGATTTTTATCTTATATACTTTTATCGTAAGGAAGATATTTTCCCGAGAAAATATATCGACTCTATTAAGTGCTCTCAATGATTTATAAACTGTTAATCAATTTTATACAATTATTGCTATTTAATTGATTAGTGTTTTATAATATGTGCATGTTATAAATGTGGCTGGGGTGTAATTTATCGCACCATGCCTTACTTGAATATAATTGACTTTATGATGGTAAGGTAGTGTACTTTATCGCACCTAACCATATACTTACTTGTACATGTGTATTATGGGGGACCCCTGACCTTGCTTAGTTATCGAAACACGCGAGCCGGTATTGGACTTGATCGTGTGGCTAGGTAATTAAGAAGGTCTTGATTACTAATCTTGAGATTTACCTACACGAGTACTCGGCTTTCTTGCTCTCTTGACGGACATGGTTGACGAACGATATTATTGTCTCTCTTGGAATTCTTTATGCTAGGATGAATGGTAAGTCGTGCTTATACTCATATAGAGTATTCATGATCATATTCATACTACCCCCGTATTCTTTTGAATATGTGTGTTTAAATTTCTTAATGTGTTTTATGTGCATATTGTTTATTCTAATAGCTCGTTGCTATTTTTATCGAATTGTAGTTTATTTTTGGATATATGTGACACGTTTACTATATTTATGTTGATAATCGCTTATTTATTAGTGTGACCTTACTGAGAAATAAGCTTACTCGGTTGAAACCAGACACTGGAGAGTCATGACGTGGGAGAATCAACATGGGTAGTTTGAGTTGGATCATGAGCCTGTAATTATAGATATAGGTTTAAATCTTATCCCACAGTGTATTATAAATAAATTCAATTGATGTTATGTAATAGCTAAATGTGATATATATATATATATATATAATTTGATTTATTTTCTAATAAATCAATGCTTTATTTACTACTATTGAGTCATGGCGCAAGCCAGACAGACATTCCGGACATGACTTTCACTAAGTAGGGAGGTCATTTCGGGATGTTATAGCTAGATTTAGGTAGGTTTGTATTACAAGGGGTTCAGATGGCCGTTTGTAGTTTTCGTATCTAAATCGCTCATTTTGTAGCCTACTTTAGATCTAATGGATTTTATGTCCCTATGAGCGTATAGATCTCTTTTTGTGACTTTTTGTTTATATATTGCCCATAGGCACTTTGGACTATTTTAGAAGGTCATTCGTAAAAATGGTAGTAGATTGTAGAAGGCCATTCGCAGGGATGGTAGAAAACTAAAGGCCAAGAGTCAAACACGTGGTAGTAGATCGATGTGCCAAAGAAAAAAAGATAAGTCCAGAATAAATGGAGATTGGAACTGCCCGTGTAGATTTGCACAGCTCGTGCCATGCCAAGTACCAAGAAGACAAAGTCCAGGTGCACACCGTATAACCTAACGCGGCCCGCGCACTCAAAAGATAAAGAACTAAGACTCCAGTCTGCTGCATGCGAGATTTTGCACAGACCGTAGGCTCAAAATATTGGTAGACACACTTCAGTCCGCGGCCCGCGAGCTTTTGTTCGGGTCGCACTCACGCTATCCAATCTTTGACCCACATGTTTTTGCACAGGCCACTCGCTCAGAATACTCAGAGAGGACCTCAAATATGAGGGGCCTGTGCTTTTGCTCTGGCCGTGCTAGCGTGGCTGCTAGGGTTTCCTAGTTTTTAGGCTTTTCTAAGCCCAATCCCACCTACTATATAATCAGCATTTAGTCTACTAGGGTAAAAATGTGATCATTATTTTTATTCCTAAGAGTAGGTAGGAAGAAGGAGGCTATCTCCTATCCTCATTTATTTCTCTAGTTTTTTCCTTATGGAATTGGATCCAATAGTTGCTTTGGATTTAATGTCTCTAGAGTAGTTTATTTCCTGAGGTAATATTTTTATTCATGACTTGATGTTGACTTTGTGAGGATTTTAAATTACCATTTCTTTATGTACTATGAATATTTGTGCTTGATTTTTTATTTATATTCTTGTAAGATTTATTTCATGTAATGATTTATGATTCATCCATAGATTCATGCATAGTATAATATCATGTTAGGCCAAAATGCTATCTTTGGAGTGTTAGATCAGTCTTCTTGTAGGTTCGAGAGTACAGGGGAGATGAGTGCATTCATGCTACCTTATGAGTGTTGTCCCGATCGTTATACTCTAATTCTAATTGGCTAGTTGTGTTAGTGATTGCATGTTAAGGGTGGTAGACTAATTCCTAACAAGGGGAAACCCTTGGCTTTCCCCGATAGTTAGGCATTTTGGTTTGTAGCGACAATGGTCGTGGAAACCCTAGAGTTATCATGAGATTCTGATTCCTTTGCCTCTCTAGGCCTTGGTTTGATATCCATAGTGGAGTGCACAGGACCTATTGTCCTCGCTCTCATATCTAACAGTTGCAACTAACGCAAAGCTTAGTTCCTTTAAGCGGGGACACTTTAGCATCAGGAGAGAGATTAAGGGGAATGAAGAGCGGACTAAAAATGTTAATCAATGCACATTCCCTAATTACGGAGGTGGTGAGTTGCCTCTTGAGGGGAGATAATCCTTTGTGTGACAAACAGTATGATTCTCGATCTTCATCCACACTATGTGACATAGACATGAGATATGTTTATATATCTTGCATGTAATAGAATCTAGGATTAAAGTCATCAATCGGTCATGTTACAAAAATACCCCCAAGACTAGTTAATTATAGTTTTAATCTCATTTGCTTGCATGCTTTGTAGTTTTTAGACACAAGCCCCCCAATTATCTATTACCAAGCACTAGCTATTCCTGACACACAATTAGAGTGAGGCCTGATTGTGGGTTGTGTAAATTTTTCCTTCAAATTCTAGTATCTCTGTGGACAACCCCAGAATTGCCACTAGCTACTATATAGTGATTAGTAGTGAGCACGAGAGCAACTTATAAATTCTTATCATTGACCTTCTCAGCACTCTGCGGGTAATTATCCCTCAAGATTACGACTATGTGGGGTGCGGGTCATTACATAAGGACAGTTGTCTGTCCATCAATCCATCATCGTATTATTATAGTTGTTTTTAAATTTGGTAGTTTGGAATTTGAAGCTCTGGGGATGAGACTTGGTCGGAGGTTAAACCAGTTTTCAGATTTTTTAAAATTAGTTTTTATAATGGTTGATTTTCTGCAACGTGTGTTACTACTGAGGCTTTTGAAATTTAGTATTATGATCCCTTTGGATCATATTTTAGTGAGGCGAAATTCTTATTTAATAATGTTCCTCCTGTTGTTGATGATTATGGGTTTGGTTTGTAGAATCATTTGGTCAATCATTAGATGGAAGATATTTTTTAGTTAGGTGTAGTCTTGGATTTCAATCGTGGTTTGAAATCTTTGAATTAGATGTGACAAACTGTCGGTGTAAAAAAATCGAGGTGTGAGAAAAGATGTAATTTTTTTAGGAAACAAGGTGTCTTTGATGGTTGATGCATCTTTATGTACTGATGATATATTGAAATCGACCTGCATTTTATCTCATTGGTTAAGCCATGCATAGTCATTTCTCAGGTGAAGATGGCATACCGGCAGCGGGGACTTTTGATATTGAAGATGGTAGGATAGATTATTTAGATGCTAGTCATCCCGACCCTTTCATCCATAGACTTGAACCAATGTGGATTGTACCATCTTTTTCAGATTAGACTGATATTTTTTATAAAAAAAATATTCGTAATAAGTATTATTTTTAATGAAAACGTTTCTATTTTGTATAGTGAGGTTTGTGTATTTTGTAATGAGGTTTAATTATTACAAAATGATGTTCCTCATCTGGGAAATAAAGTTCTTGCATAAATTAATTTAAATAGAAGTACAATAGAACAATACCAGAGAATGCAAACATCAATGCCAAAAATTGTAACCTCATTCTGTATTATTGAAACATCAGCAGAAGTAGTAAAAACATTTTTTGTTATTCACATTTTGCACAATTTAAAAACGGGTATGCCAAATTCTAATGATGTTCTTCATCAGGAAATGAGGTTCTGATAATTTCACTTGAATGCACAATCATAGCACTTCAATTCAGTATTACATAAAAACTGGAAAACAACAACTTCATGTTGACACAGAACAGATCAAAACAGGTGAGGTTTGGGTATGTTGAGCCAAATTCATCGGCACTTGACTTTTTCCTTTCAATTACCAATTTTTCTCTTTTCCTCATTCCCTTTGTCTTTGTATATTTCGGATTAAGGACAGCTGGTGCAAGTTTTCCTCCTGCTTGAGTTGTCGTGTTGGTTTTTCAAACTGTACTCTTTTCGACATGTAAGGTTTGGGCGTTGATAGTGGTTGAGAGGTTATCAACGGATTCTTCCAAAATTCTTCTTGTTTTAATTTTTCCCTTACTCTTTAATACTAAACTGTAGAATTTCCTTGTTATCTATGATGTCGTAGTATTTTGTCTCTCAATGCTGGTGCCTAGCAATCAAGGCAACGTATACAATCAAGGCAGTCTGGATAAACATCAATATTTAAAAATGCAAATATCATTGATAAGTATAGTAACCTTATTCAGTATTATAGAAACATCAACAAAATTACTAATAAGTTCAAATACTGATCGTACTACTATTTAATTCAGAAAAGGTCATCCATAACTCTAAAAAGATCATTAGTCAAACTACAAACATAGTTATTTTAAATATTAACCTCATTCATAAATATAGAAACATCAATGCTAAAACATCGTTCACAATACTATTTAATTCAGAAAGTCTCGTCCAGAACTGTATAAATATTGACAGATTTCATTGCGCTTGAGATCTTTGTTTCATCGTTCCAGATTTCCATTTTTGCCATCTTAGTCCATCTCAAGCTTATGTAGTTGTCCGGGATTCTTGTTTCGTTTCACAAGTGTTTTACACGTAGGCTGTGGCTGTAGAAAAATCGGATTTTATCAAAGTGTTTGCAGGAACATTTCACTTTTTCTTAGATCAATTGTTGTTGACTTTGTGTGTAGAATTGATTCTACTTTTGAGGTACCATTTTCGTGTAAAACTTCGTAAATGTACATGGTTCCTCCGTTCATTCTGAGATATGCTCTTGATGTCATTTCAATATCCTCGTAGTTTTTGAAATCGTGTACATCATGTGTGTGTAGATTCTTACTGCGTGTTGGAGGATTGATTTGGAACAGTAGAACTCTTTCTCTATTTCTTTGGTTCTCCAGTTATAGATTGTGGCACTGTAAATCTGATAAAATTTGACAAGTGTTGTAGTATTTGATTGTTTGAAGCTCACAGCAACATTGGTGCTCTCACTTCTTTGTGAAGACAATTTCTTAACTGAGAAGTAGTTCTTGCTTAGGGTTGTGGAGCATTTATCTCGCAATATCTATAATCATTTGAACCAAGTATTATTAGGGGTGTAAAATTTTCTAACCCGACCCATTTTGACCCGACCCGGTCGAGTGGGTTGGCTCAAAAGTGGTCGATTCAAAATGGGTTGGGTCAAAATAGGTCGGGTTGGATTTTGACCCCAATCGACCCGTTTTGACCCAATTTTACCCCATTTTCTTTTTTTAAAAATCATTAAAAAAATTAGTTTAATACAGAATAACCACCATTGATTTAATTCATAAACGAGTTTAACATTATTCAAAAAAAACTATAAAACTAAAAATAATTTTGCAAAACTACAATTAATTATAAATAATATATTTATTAATATATGAAATATATATATATATAATTTTATAAATAAATTTTAGTAAAATTACATTTTTAAATAAAATATTAAAAGTATTTTATCTAAGTAAAATGAAAATAATTGTATTTTCTTTATTAAGTTAATAATATATAATTAAATATAATATAATATTGTTATTTTAAATTACATAAAAATAAATCATAATTTTATTTATGATTTAAGTATTATTATATAAAAATAGCTATTTTTTAAATGATTTGGGTCGACCAATGACCCAACCCGACCCGACTTGACTCTAAACTATGGGAATTCTGAACCGACCTAAACCTACCCATTTGCCCCCAAATTTTGGGTCAATTTGGGGCGGGCAGCTGACCCTTCCCGACCCATGAACACCCCTAAGTATGATTTTGTAGTTGATATTTGTTGATCATTTCTGCCCATTCTTTATTGAATTTGTCCACATCTGTGCAGAGCATCAGACACTTGTCAAATTCTTGGTTGAATTCAATATCGCTCGTCAAATTATCGTAGTGGCTTATGGCATTTTGTTTCAGATGCCAAATGCAAAGGCTATGCCCTGTGTTGGGGTAAACCTACCATTAAAATATGCACGTAAACATCAGGTTATTTGCAGGTATATACAGTGTGAAGTAAGATTTTTCAAACATCAACTGCAGATTGATAAACATCAGTATGAAAGACAGAAACCTCGGGACATATTATTCATCCGTAAACAAAAAAAAATAGCAACCTCAACTGTAGGTTCTCAAACATCATCAGGAAAAAAAGAAACCTTAATTGATAATATTTAGACATCAACGACAAAGAACA
This sequence comes from Rubia balearica, assembly GCA_032355405.1. Lineage (NCBI taxonomy): Eukaryota > Viridiplantae > Streptophyta > Magnoliopsida > Gentianales > Rubiaceae > Rubia > Rubia balearica. The sequence goes on along the minus strand of JAULKJ010294157.1, from coordinate 9,951 downwards.
ACATGTTGAAGTTCAGATTTACAAAGCAGCAGTAGGAAAAAATAACCTCATTCTATATATTATTCACACATCATCATTATTGACATAAACCTCAGTCCATATGAATGAGGCATCAACAAAAAACACAGCAACCTCAACTTTAAGTTTACAAAACATTAGTAGATAAAAGAACAACCTCATGCCAAATTACTTAAACATCATCAGTAAAAAACTGAAACCTCTCAGTAAAAAAACTGAAACCTTATGCCATATTATTCAAACATTGATAAGAAGATAAATTTATGTGGATTATACCTTCTGTATGGCCTTTGTAATGCCTGGTCCTGATCTGTGAAAATTATGACAGGCTCATTTTCTCTCATAGATTGCTTGAATATTTTCAATAACCACACAAATGTTTCTGTAGTTTCATCGTTGATGAAGGCACATCCAAACATACGTTCATTCTATGATTGTTTAGGCAACAAAGATAGTGCATATGAGGTTGTATTTGCTGGTTCGATATGTCATATCGAAAACCAACAAATCACCCTATATCCTGAAATCCTCAGCCGTCATGGAATTCCTCCAAAATAATGTGTTCATTCTTCCCTCACTATCAAGCTTTACCCTAAAAAAGAATCCTTCTTCTTTTTCATCATGTTCTGTGAGTAGATCGGTCCATTTTTTAGCATCTGTGGCTTCTATTTGTTTCATTCTGAGTCTATTCACAAAATGGATGTGATCCCCCATGGTGTGCCCGATAAAGTCTTCACCTCCAACATTATTTACCATGTGTATGCATCTATCAGCTGGAGTCAGCCCATCTTGTTTCATCGCTTCGATTGTTTATCCCTTTTCTAGGCCCTCACTTAGGTGAAGATGTTGCCACTAAGGAAGGGTGAGATTATGATTGTGAGTTACGACGTACTGATGGACGTGTACATGTCATCTTCGATTAACTTGATCAACATCTTAACTCTGCAACATGTTCTTGTTAGAGAATTCCTTCCTCTTCCTATTGTTATTCTCAACTGCAAGAGTTACGGACTTGTTGTTTGTTATGTCTTCACAAGAACATGTATAGTATCTACCTTTCAGCTTGTTGTCATTTTTCCTGCGTGTTGTCAATTTTTGTATAATGAAACCTCTTGCTTTCGATTGGCGGTGGTATAAGACTTCTAACTCTTCCCATGTTCTTGTTGTCACCCCTTCCAAGCATTTGTAACATATATCTCGTGTATTTCATTATCATCCCTTGTTTTACAAACATCAAACATAAACAGCAATGAACCTCATTACCTATATATAAACCTCAACATAAAAAAAAACATGAACCTCATGTTATTTTATGAAAATCTCAACAAAAAAACAGAAACCTTATCTTCATGCACAGAAAACAACAATAGGAAAAATATCAGGAATCTCATGCTATATTATTTACACATCAAAGAAAAATATGGGAATACTATACATATAATAAAAATATTTCCTAGTCTCAGCTCAATGTACTAGCAGTGTAATACAAACATCAACTCAATGATAGTAAACCACATTTTGTATATGAACATTAGCAGATGAACAAGAAACCTTAATATTTTTTATAAAAAAAATCCAATTTTTTAGTGCTCTCTGCAACTCAATGTAGTTTACCAGTGATTTGCAGAATCTCGTGTTCTTCGTCGCAATAATTTTTAATTTTTTGCTCGGATATTATAGTAATTTCCCGATTTGTGTGTTAAGGTTAACATTGATTGTTTATTGTATTTTTCCTGTGTTTCAAACAACCAGAACATCACATTCATCTTATTGCTGCACAAATTGAAACAGATATGTGCAGAAATCTACTTACCCGATCGAATCTTCGTATTGTTCTTTGTTTGAAACTTCGACTGAATTTACATCCATGTTCAATGCTTTGATTCTATCGAGATCCTATTTAATTCCGACGTGAATTTCATCGTGATCGCATGGAGGTTTGATTAAGTATTGGAGTTTAGTTCAGCAAAATCTGACTTAAATTTAGGGAATGTGAGATTGGAGAAATAGAGAGCTATTATTTTGGAAGCTGGACATTTTTTTTCAGACATTTGCACAAAAACCCCTCTATTTTCTCAACTTTTATAATTAATGCAGTAGAAAAAAAATAATAACTAAATTGTATTTTTGGTCCCATATATACCATCTTTTGGTCTCTTACAGCAAAATCACATTTTTTTGGCACCCCACAAAATCAAAGTGAAAATTTTGTTCCTCAAAACCAGATTCAGACCTGTTTTCCGATTAAACGTAGCACGTGCAATGCGCGTTGCATTTATTCCGGTAAGGGTAGGGTTAATTTAGTAATTTTATTTTTTACTCACTAACTTCTCCCTAACCTTTTGAATTACTCCATTTAAACCCATATGAAATTTGTTCCATTCTCCAAAAAATCCTCCGTCGTCTCTGCAAAATCCTCACCGTCCTCCGACGTATATCTCCCATTGTCCACCGTCTCCGCCTAAATATCCCCCCCTCGGCCCAAATCATCCTCTTCCGCCTCCTAAATCAAAACCCCCAAATCCTGAGTCCAATCCTAAATCGTAAACCTCCAAATCAGATTGAATTCATGTCGAGTTCGAGCGTCTCCTCCGTCTCCTATAGGTTTTACATGGCTTGAAATGCACGTGGCCGGCGTTCCGTATTTGTAACGCTAACATGCCGGACAATCAGAGAAGGAATTTTTATGGTTGTCCATTAGGTCGAGCTAGTTGTAATTTTTTTAGATGGTGCAACAAGGGTTGCTGGGAATGTGAGGTTGCATCTGAGGTTATTGAAGGAATTCAGCAGAGGAACCGTGTGTTGGAGAAAGGGATGCGAAATTGGATGGCGAAGTTGCTGATCTGAAAGGGGAGCGTGAGGATTGCAGGGTACGAATTGCTGATCTCAAAGGTGAGTTGGAATTGGAAGGTAAAAAAATGTCGATTGTTTTGTGTCGTTATAGAAATTTCCCTTACAATGATGATGATTAGCGTTTGGGAATTTCTTTTGGTGGATGTTAGAATTCGGTTCATGTTTGTAATAGACTAGTTTGTTGAATGAATTGGTGAAGAGTTTGGTTAAGAGATTCGTATGTTTGAATAAAGTTCACCAATATGTTTGAATGTAGTTCAAATTTGCATTGCTGAAGGATGAGTACTTGGATTGTGAAGGAATTGGATCATTGTAATAAGCTATGGAACTTGAAAAGGTGAACCAGTAATCATTCATACCATTTTTCTGATAATCAATACAAAGTTGTGAACCATGTTTCTTAGACATAATAGACGAAAACAAAAGGCAAACCTATTTATTGACAAAGCCAAACCAAAAAAAGGCTAATATGAACCTGGTTCTAGACCAATCCAACCAAAGGAAAAAGAAAAACCTAATATGCTGCCAAACCTTAAAAATGCCAAAAATTTCACAAACAACGCAGCAGTAAGGTTCTAGACCGAATGGAACCCAAAACTAACTACTAAACTATTTTTTTGGAGCTCTAGTGGTTCTCAGGAAATCACCACGAATCACCATGCATCTCCGAATAGTCTGCTTCTTTATAATGCAATGATGATGGGCTCTTGCAGGTGAGCTTTGTGTGTCCAACTTAGTGGCATGAGCTGCACTTGTATACCAGTTTAGCCTATATATTGACATACAACAGAAACGAAAGGGCCCAGGGAACTTAATTAACATATACCATTACACATGGACCAAAATCTATTGTAGAGAGCCTAAGTTAGCAAATTACCTTCTCCTGAGGTGGTTTAGCGGATGAGGACCTACCTCCATTTCTAGTTGCTTTTGCTGCTTCCGTTTGTTTAGCTTTCTTCGCCTACATATGGAATAAACAAAGATGACAAACATTAGAGAAAATATCTTCAACATGTACCACATTATATTAATAGACCATAAGTTATGAATTCAAATGAACCTGTGGGGGTTTTGAAACTGCGGACTCAGGCGCATTTGGAGTGGGTTGAGCTGCTGGTGGGATTGAGTCACCAGCTAGGGTTGGACACCTTTGTGAATTATGCCCAATCAGGTCACACAGGGAGCACTCATAGGGACCCATCTTTCCAGCTCTGGATAGCTTCTTAACGTCCCCAAATTTCTTAACTTTTTGCTTAGTACATTCATCCACTAATTTATTTTTTCTTAACTTCAGGGGGCTTCCTGGCATCCTAATGTCAAAGGGTGGTAGCAAATTGTGTTCATCCGTCTTATCCCATAACTATGTACCATTAATAGGATGCATAATGTGGTTGTAGGAACTTGGTAAACAGGAATGGAGTAGCAAGAATGCATGAAATCTGCTTCATCTTCCTAAACATAACTGATAGTAGCAACAGCATGAGGGCGGGGTATTCCTGTAAGGTCCCATTTTCTGTATCCACAAGTCCTTGACTTCAGATTAACTGCATAACTTCCTCATACACACAAGTGACATGAAACTCCAAATAACCACTTGGAGTTGCAAAACAACGATTTGAAGCATATTGGTTAACCTCAAGCTTTTTCCTTGTCTTAGGCCCAAACTGACCACCCATTCTTGCAATCGAAGCCCATTTATTTTCAAATCTATCCATGAAGTAAAACCTTACGGCTTCCAACATTGTTAGCAGTGTCTTATCCCTTGCGTGTAATATTACTTTGTTGAAACACTCACAAATGTTGTTGACGATAATATCACATTTGGACTGAGTGTTGAAGAAAGCTCTTAACCATTCCCTTGAATTTGTTCTGGCTTCAAACCACTTCAAAGCACCAGGATCTCGGTCCTTGATGTCTTTCAGATGGTTCAAAAATTGGGCTGGAAGGGTACACTTTGCTGCAGCCCAGATCATTTCCTGTAACTCCAAACGGGAAAATGAACCCTTGACATTCTTATACATATGCCATGTATAGAGTATGTGTTCTGCATATGGCAGTAACTCTTTCATAACAGCTGTTAGTCCCTGTTTTGACAGCCAGAAAGTGATTTTTAAATTTAAAAAATCCCACATAATCTTAATCACATATTCAAGGGTTGATAGATAGGTATACCTTCTGCTTATCTGAAATAAAAGTATAACCCGGTTCATTCTTGATGTCGATGTCCTACTGAAGAAGGGATAAGAACCATAGCTCGCTACTTTTGTTCTCTATCTCAACCACGGCATAAGCAACAGGGTATATTTGATCATTCCCGTCCAAACCAATAGCTGCCAATAATATCCCCTTGTGAGGCTCGGTCAAATGGAAGCCATCCATTCCTATTAAGGTTCTGCAACCACTCCTGAACCCCTTTTTTGCAAGCATCAAAACAGACATAAATTCTGCGAAATGCTTCGTTCCCAAAATCGTCAGCATTTGTCCACATCATAACTGTGGAATTAGGGTTGGCCCGGAGAAACACATAACAATAGTCCCTGATTACTGTATACTGTTTTTTGTAGTCTCCCTCAATCTCCGTAATTTCCTGCTTCTTTTCCTTAAATGCAACATCCCTTGAGATAGTAATTCTAAGGTCGTTCTAAACTTTTTTGCATCGGCTCTGAAATCTTCATGGTCGGCATAATCTTCAACTCACCCTTATATATCTCACTTAATTACTTGTAACTAGCACACCCGTGATTGAATGTAGGACTGCAGGAATGGGTTCTCATCAGCGAAGTTAGCTGGTCTTTTCCCGGAAGTTAATCGAAACCATCCCTTGCATTTACCTATGTTTGTTGAACAAATTGCAGTACACCTCCTCAAATTGTTCTTCTTAAACAGTATCCTCCGATTACAAACTATCCCGTGGTGTTTGCATGCCAACCTGAACTCATCTTTCGAAACAAATTCCTGCCCAAGATGGAACTCCACATCACTATTACCAATCGGTGGCACAAACCTTTTGTGAACCATGGCCTGCTCTTTCTCATCATCTTCAGAACTTGTCTGACTTTGTTGATCCCCTTCCCCAATAACCTCACCTTAATATGATTCTGCCCTATTGCCATCCAGTTTTCTTTAAATGTTCCCCCCTCGACTTCCATCTTTCCCAGTAGTGCGCTCCAATGTTTTTCCCTATCATTCATAATCACCTCTATGTGATCATCATCATCCACAGCAAATTTCGGGTCTACGAATTTCCCAGCTTCTTCATCCTGTTCAATAGCCTCAAACGGCCGAGCATTTTCCATATTTTTTCTACTCCCTATTGAGCTTTGTTCCCTGGAGTATTTTTTCCTCCTTCCGGAGTCGATATGCTTTAGTCATTTCCCTTTCTTTCCCTTACAATTGAACTTACTGGATGCATTTCCTTGTTCTTTAGCACTGCCATTCTTTTCTTCATCTCTTAAATCACCTTCAATCGAAACTCCTGCTGTGTCAAAATCTTCATCTTTCCCCTGCATTTCATTTTTCTCCAAAATCTTATCATCCTCTACTTCAGCTGATGGTCTAGTCGTTATTGCCTCATCCTCGCAATTAGCTGCAAAGTTAGCCAAGATTTCCTCTTCCTCCTTCATCTCTGATCTGAGGACCAACTTCAGTCATGTCTGGAGTAGCTTGAGTGCTTGGAATCTTATGAGAAAGTTGTGTTAAAGGACCCTCATCATCCATGCTCTCTGATTCTTCTAGATATGTGACCTCGTCAACTTCCTTCAATTCCTCTACCGGACCTTGCTTCTCTGAGGATCAACATACACTCCCTTTTTTCCAACATCCTACACTGCTGCCTCTGGGACCTTGACACACTTTGGTAATAACTCACAAGAGCAGGGGCTGATTCCTCCTTGTTCTGCTTTTTCTGAGATTTTTGCTTTACAAATTTTCCTGCCCTCTTCTTTCTCCTCATCGTCTTCTTCTCAATTTCCGATTGCTCCATGTTCAGATAATTTTCAGAGCCAGCCTCCCCATTTTTCCACTCCACATTCTCAGAACCTGCCTCCCCTTCTTTCCCAAACAACCGGTTATTAGCTTTTATAGCCTCCTCACCAGAATGCCAACTGAGATAATTCCAATAATACCCAAACAAATAAACGTCAACCACTCCATTCTTAACCCCAAGACTAGCAATTTCCTTTGACTATTCAGGAAAAACTATTAATGGGTCCAGATCTATTGAACTAAATCTCATTTTTTTTGGTCCAGATATCAATCCCCTATAACCCAAATAATTATATTCAGAATCCAACCTACCCAACTTGAAACATTCAACTCTACAATAATCAACCATATAAACAGTACCACCAATATACATCGGAAACAGTTCCCAGATCAAGTTACCATGACAGTGTATTCTAACAGAAGCACTTTGTACCATGAACTGAAAATTAAACAACGGGTGATTACTGTAAATAATAAAGCACAACCCTACCTAAATTAAAATAATAACTTACAGAACTGGGCCTACAGAATATTTTAAACCCCACCTACAATATGTTAATCTCATCCCACATAAAATATTATACATAATCGGAACTAATCAAAGCAACACTACAACACCTACGGATATACTAATTCATGAGGAAACACTGTCCTACTCTAACTGGTATTCATCCATCAACCAAAAAATAGGGGACCACAGCATTCAAAATAAGAAACCAAAAAATTATCCAAATACCAGTGGGGACTACAATCAATATATATCTCTTCATTCTTACAGATTACACACACTCACATACTTTCCGTATTCAAGAGCTCTATTTCCCCCCACCAAAACAACCATGTTCTGTCAGAACCAGCCTCTTATTTTCATCCATCGTCACCTAAAGCCGCGCAAGGTAACCCATTACCATAAGACTATATAACCAACGATTTAGACAGAAAAGACGAACCCCAATAGAGAAATCGACAATATTTTTAATTACCTAGGGTTCCGTCGCAATCGCTCCCTAATGAGTCAGCACGGCCGCCGGCTCTATGGTTTCGCACAGTGCGCACAGATGTCAAGGGAACAAACTCCGTACGACGGGGTTTAACGACAGTGCCAGCAGCGAATCACAGAGGTCGCGATTTACCGGTGAGATTGACTGCCTTTTTGGGATTAGGTTTTTAGATTGGGGAAAATAAGAGGCGAGTTTGGGGTTTCAAATTCTAGGTTTGGGTAATTCGAAAGGTTTGGGAGAAGCTAGTTAATAAAAAATAAAATTACTAAATTACCCCTACCCTTACCAGAATAAATGTCACTTGCATTGCACGTGCTACGTTTAACCGGAAAATCGGCATGCATCTGATTTTGGGGAGCAAAATGTTCACTTTGAATTTGTGGGGTACTAAAAAATATGATTTTGCTATAAGAGACCAAAAGATGATAAAAGATGGTATGTAATGGACAAAAAAATAATTTAGTCAAAAATAATTACATGCTGATCCCAAAATCTATCTGAGGAGGGTTTGCCTTGTCCCTGCCTAAAGTTTAGTCTTCCAACTAAGCCAAATTATAATCAAAAGGTAAAATTAGAGGTAAGCAAAAACTTAAGGACTTGTGCTTTTGCACTGATTTCTACATAAACTATATTTTCCGATAAAAAAATATTATGGAACATGATGAACATTCCTTTCACCTGGCTGTAAGTTTCAGCCATAAGCTGTGACTGGTACATGCTATTGCAACATTAAAACACTTCTTCAATACCCCAAATATACAGAAATTTAGTGCTACATAGTCATTAGAGAGAGGTCGAATCAGTCCTAAAGACCCAACCCAACAGTGCGACCATCTCTTCGACGCAATCCAGCAGTGTATTGCTTCTCTAAATCCATCTGGAGCTGCTCTCTCTTTTTCTCCGCATCCTCGGTATCGGGTTTGGGTTCCACTTTCACTTCGCCCTTTACACCCTACAATTGGCCATATGTACCAACGCAACCTCAGACTCTAAAAGGGTGTTAGTAAGGAGCAACAGTATAGTAGAAATTTTGACCATGCAGGGCCAGTCTCACTATTTTGTGTATATATCAGCCAAACCATAACGAAGAGACAGAAATTTACCATGAGCTTATTGAATTTTTCTTGTCGTTCCCGGTCACCAAACGTTGTAGTATCCCAGCGATTAGTTGACTATTTTTGAGCATGGACCAGGATATAAGCAAACAGAAGGTTAAAGAAAAAAGATACAGAAATTGTTGAAACAGTCATGAAGCCAAGAAGATGAGAATCACTCAAGTTTGATATCCATAAACGTGGCGCAATCTAACCACCAAGCCAAATAAAAGAGATATATCCCCACTTGGTAAGATGATGAACAAAGCAAGGGGTGACAAATGGGCAGATGTGCTGAATGCGGGACAAGTTATATGGGTAATGCCCCATTTGACTCGTTATATAACGGATCATAAATGGTGGCGGGTCATAAACGAATCGGGTTGAAACCCGCTCAACTCGCAGGTCAAAAATCACTGAACCTGCGGGTTCCACCCCATATGAGTCCATATCTAAACCCATAATTCAACCCATATGAGTCCACATTTTTCAATTCTATTTTTTTCAAAGTTCAAAGATATTAATTGGATATTATTTGCATCTTTTGAAACTTTATTTTTTTAACTCTGTTTTTCTTAACTTTTTTTTAACTCTATTTTTTTTTAAATCTCAATCCACGGGATGAAGGTTGGGAGAAAAATGTGTGAACCAGCAGGTCTAACCATTTCATAGAACTTGCACCCATTACCGAACCCGTCCAACCCATATATTTATATGATCCATTTGACCCACTACCATTTTATCCGTGACCCGTTTTACCCATACCCAAGTGGGTAAGAGAATTAAAAACTCGTATTCCCGGTGGGTACAGGTTCATTTTGCCACCCTAAAACAAAACCAGACTAATACAGCAGCGATTCTACCAACAGAATATACTCCCCTCCATAGCAAATAAGATATAAAGTTAGATGCAGTAAAGGCTCTCAAGTAATCATTCGATGCGCAAATTACAAAACTACATACATGTATAACCCACCGCATGTTATAGAAAACAAGGTGCA